>OZ026626.1:67893262-67983262 GCA_964020975.1 Hermodice carunculata | reverse complement strand
CAGACTCTGGAGCGGTCCAAGTCACTAATTGCAACGCTTCAAATTACTAATTGATAAGCTTCTGAATCTTTCATTTCATAATCAAATAAGAAACTAAGACAGCCGGATGTCAAACACTATAATTGCCACCTTCCTTAGAACCAGCAATCACTGTTTTTCACTGTTTCGTCTGCGCCCTGTTTTCGTAAACACGAATGCAAGAAAAAGGACATTTTAGACACACTTATATACATTTTACGGTATTCCCTCATCGCATTCGATACTTGTTTGAAAAAAACATTCCTTGATAGTCTCTCTGCTGATAGAGTGGCAGCATGTCCTCAGTCAATAAACTGAGTGCTAAATGAAGACAATCAATGAAGTTATCTGTGTGCCATTGGCCACGGGAAGATAGATTTGTTATGTTCTATTTACAGTTGAGAGAGGAGCCGCTTACTAATGTACACATAGTTGACATGGAGAAAGGCTAACTTCCAGACATGTATGGCACTGTGTTTAGACAAGTATAGCATCGCCTCGTGGCACGAGTGCACACCGAATAGGATCTTACTCTCTTGTTTGGCTTCATACTCCAACCTATACCTATTGGGAATAGTTTCGTATTTTGATACTAGATGAACTTGTAGTTGGGAATATCCGCTTTATACAACCAATACGAGGAGTGACATGTCAGGAAGCCATTTGCGTGGTGAGTCTTTTGTGAGTGCCTTCCATATTTTTCCTTGCGCAAATATATATTGATTAATGTGATTTTTGTAGAAGCTATGTGACCTATCTCACAGATCTATACTGCTAAAACTACCTGGTTTTAAGGTACATTACTCACGACAATCCAATGATTTATAGGTAACGTGAAACGATTGGAGAAAAGCGCCAGGCCTGTAAGCCCTCTTCTATAGAAAAAAAAAAACAAGAGGCATGCTAAACTTTGCAAACCCTTTAATTTGCATATCGTGTGTTTTTTTCTTTTTGAATATACGCTATATGCAACTGAGGGATCTGTCTTGCGTGCAATTATATAAAAATTTGTTGTCTAGAGTTGACTTAAATGAACGAATTCTATGTTTTCCTTGAGTGCCCTATATACGCAACAGCGAAATCTACCGTAAATTTTCTAATTGAAGACGCGTCTTATAACAGAATACAAAAAACATTTTTACCAAGATGACGATGATGAATTCCAGGTGTGTCTTCAAACAGGGAGTTTTCCCGTACAATGATGATCTAATGAGCTGTGGCATGTCTGTGGGTATAGGCATATAGGGAACACGTAACGTTTTAAAGTCAAGTAATAACAGAAGGGGTGTATTTTAACATCTATGATTTTATTGTGATCAGAAAATTTATCAGAGACACCTTGACATAAATAAATGAAACTTCACATTTTTTCAATATCGGCCACTTCTGCAAATAGAAATACGTGACAACAAATGGAAAGAAACAGTAGAATGGTCTTGGGGAGCAAATTTTGCACGTGGCAGTACATTCGAAACTTCGGCGGAGACTTTTAATTCTGATTACCGGGTACCCGCCCTGACCATACTTGATTTGTAAGATGCTCACGTGGCTTATTGTTCGCTGAAGCACTACAATCATACGTTCTGATATCTGGAGCGACTTTAATGGATCAGTGGTGGCCTAGTTAGCTTAGTCAGTTTAAGGCGTTGAGTTGAAGCATGCAGCATGGTAGAAACTGTGTTTGAATCTCTCTCTCTCTCTCTCTCTCTCTCTCTCTCTCTAGATATATATATATATGTGTGTGTGTGGGTGGGTGGGTGGGTGTGTGAGTGTGTGGGTGTGTCTGTGTGTGTCTGTGTGAGTGTTGATAATGTTGATTGTCTACGCCATCCCCCTTTCAATATGGTTATATGATCAAGTGGTTAAGTATTTGAGATGATAGTACCTTGTTACCATTGGTTTTCTTCGATGTACAACAGTATTTCATCTTCATTATCATCATCACTACCACGCTGACTTAACATATTTCATTTCTCAATCGAAAAAAGCAGAGCCCTATATCAATTCCTCTTGCAAAGAAAAACAAGGGACATAACATATCGCAATCCCCAGGTGTCGTCACAGAATGTGTCACTGTCATTGACGCCATTGAGTTTTTATCCAATGCTTTCATCTAAGATATTCAGCCACAACAAGACACTGCAATGAGGGGAAAAAAGTGATCCGTCTATCTGGAAAAAAATATATATATACGCAAGAACCACTGATGAGAGAAACCGAATTTGCTTTGCATGCAGAATGTTAACTGTCGCTCTACAGCGATTTCCCGTCAATATACCTACATGGTATAGTTCAAGGTTCAACAAAAACTACGAGAACCGAGTAGAGAGCTCGGAAGAGTGTTGTGTGTGCATTTCAAGCAATGTTAGCGTATCGCAAATGTTAATTGTCGTGTGTTATCTGTGCTCTCCTACCAAGTCCGCCTGGCTTTTTGACATGACGGTCGATCTTCTACTTATAGACGTAATCATATCAGAGGATGGAGATTATAAGCATGTTTTTCCATGTGCTCTGCTATCAGTATAATGCATGGGGCTTGATAAAATAAGCCATGTGAATTTTTACTGATGCTTCCGGTACTCTTTCCTGAAGTCTAAGGCGTCGCTGCCACACTCCGCGCTGCCGAGTCGTGCACACTATAATAGATACTCTTGGAGCTGGTGTTTATGATGATCAATATGCCGATTATAACTGTATTTAACACTTAAAACTACAGACAGTTGTTGTTGAGAGTATATGAACGAAAATCATTATAAGTGTAACTGTTATAATTACATATAACTGCTTACTTTGTGGAGCTTGCCAACAGTGTTACAAGGACCTGTGCTGATAAGACTGTTGCCAGCGGTTACTGAACCTATTTCATTAGTCTCCTGGACCAGGCGCAAAGTTGTGTTTCAGTGTGATTCTTCCGGCTAAGTAACTGTACTAGAATAATGTGATTCCGTTGTCTCAGACTGCACATTTATGCCCACAATGCATCCGTCCTTGTCATTTTACCCTTTGCACATAGAGTACTGGTAGGTTGCGTCCTCTCCAACGTCGTTCGTTAGTCCGACTGCCCTACTGTCTGGCTGCATGATACAGCGGATGGCCATTGAAAATCAATTTGTTCAAATGTTTTTCAGTGGGTTTTATATACATTTATATAAATGTATTTGTTTTGAGACAGGCTGAGTGGAGCCCAATGACTTAAGGTTACTGCTATATCTCCAGAACGATTTACAGCAGCCTTTTTCAAAGTTCTTAGCCAAAGAGAACCTTATAGTGGACGAGAACGGTATTCACTGACACTGTTTGTCATCCTTAATGTATTCAACGGGGTTATGCATGATTTGTAAAAAAAAAAACCGGTCTGATTATCCGACATATTTATTGTGGATAAAGTATTAGGAGCTATTTCTTGACATAACACATGAGGGGGAAAATTCCAAATGGCTTCCCGAAGAACTTGCTGCTGCCTTGTGGTCAATTTTAGGACAGCTCTAACTTTTGATATACATAAGTGGCTTCACGACATTGCAGATAATTTCAAATTATTTATTGATGACACAAACATACCAGAAATCATTCCAGATTCGGCTGTGTCAGGCAACATGGAAAATAGAGATTATTTTTCCAAAATCAAAACATGGAAGATGTGGTCAGTCATTTTCAATTACGCAAAATCATTCTCAGTAGTCTTGTTCAATACAGAGTTCATTTCAAGGAACCATCCCGCTTTATACACAGGAAGAGCGGTTACTCCCGAGGCCACAGCCGATACGCGTTTTATTTGGTGTCACGCTTTCGTATATTTTACAACGACAAGAACGTGCAAAATGTGTCTTCAGTAAAGCAAGTAAAGGTATAGCTCTACTGAACAGATATAAGTTAAGACTTTCTCATTCGACCTTACAGAAACTCTATAAATCTATGATCCACCCCATACTTGAAAATGGGTGTGAGCTTTTTGACAACTCTGGGCAACGCCTCTCAGATGTGATCGAGAGGATCCAACTGGAAGCAGCTAGAATCTGTACAGGGGTTCTAAAATTTACGTCGTACGACCGGGTACTTGAAGAATCGCGCTGGGAGTCTAGTTAGACGTAAATACGTCAAACGTATCTTTTTTCATCAGATGGTGAACAATCTGACTCTTCCTTGTCTTTCAAATTTAGTTCCAGATAACATCTCTGCGACCCAATGCGAGTTTCGTAATTTAAATAACCTAAGGGAAATTAAATTCGGTACAAATCGATATCAAAAGTAATCCATGCCGTCTACGACTAAACTGTGGATTGGTGAATCAATCTATCCACGAAGCTCAGTCAGTGCACAAATTTAAAGTTAATTTCAATAGAACCCAATTTTGTGAAGACTATATACCTTCCCGTTGCTTGCACGAGACCCGAAAACACAACATCTGCCAAACTTTGTTTGGTGTAAATTTAAACTAAATGCACGCTTGTTTGAAATAAATTTTGTTAATTCAGCTGAGTGTGAGTGTGGTCATGGCTTGCAAAGACTCCGAACATTATTCATTTATTGTAAATTATGTCCTGCTCCAAAAAGGCATAGGTTAGTTAAACTATCGCATATCGAAGCAAGAGACGTGAGGCCAGGTCTACATTTACATCCTGCGTCGGATAAATTTCTCGAATTTTTATCATGTAGATCTGCAGATTTAGATGGAAATTGGAATGAAAATATATGTAAGACTATACAGACTTACATTTGCCAGACTAGAGGATTTTTTAGACCGGTAAACCATACGCATCACAAACACAGTATATCATCATCCGTTTTCTGACACTTTTCTTTTCAACTCATTTTGTCGTTCTGTGTGTCTTGTGCATAATTAAACTCTTCGTGTTTGCAGATTAGCCACATGTTGTATGTCACTAGGCAATCGAGTTTAAATAAATATGTTTACAGTACTGACTTCTATTGAACCTGTATTTAGGGCGTAATTTATATGCATGAGCTTAACCTTAAGGTTAAGGTGAATGTCATTGTCCCATTAGTACCAAAATGATATTTGATGTCCTTTTATTCACTGAATCAGATTGAACTCAGTCTATACAAGGTCTGTAATGCACTGGTGGGTGCCTCGTACGTTGCCTGGTTTATCTGCAGTGTAAATTGACCACAAAACCCCCGACTGAATGTAAAAGTAGATCCATTGTGAACACGACAGGACATAGGATGTAGAAATAAATTTGGCTGCCTTTACAAAAAGGCAACCAATATCGACGTGAACAGATGTAGGTTCCAAATATACCCATGGCTTCCACAGAAACAATAATCTCAAGCTCAAGCCACATTATTGCTTTGAAAGTATGGTTCTCAACTTGGTTGTAGTTGATATCCATTTTAAAGAGACCACTCAAGCCTATTTTAAACTTATAGGAATATCTCTCTCTCTCGCTCTCTCTCGCTCTCTCTCTCTCTCTCTCTCTCTCTCTCTCTCTCTCTCTCTCTCTCTCTCGCTCTCTCTCTCTCTCGCTCTCTCTCTCTCTCTCTCTCTCTGGTTTAACCAAGATGATATTTTTAATGGAAGAATAATGTATTTCATGAATTGCATTTACTGGATGTATGGGATAGGACTGTGCAATGAAAGAACACGTCATAATTAAAGGTAGCTTTGAGGTATTTACCAAGCCCTCTTTCTAAATGCCAATGTTATTGATTTATATAATATTTCAATTCGTTGTATAATTTATGTTATCTTTCAGTTCGTTGGAATTCGGTTGTATTCGATGTGATTTGTTGCTATCCGGTGAATAGCCCCATGATACATACGTTTGCCCAACTTTCTGTAACAGGGATTTCCGATTTATATAATATCTGGTTCTCGTTTAATGAAAACGTGAGTAAAGGTACTAGGTCGAAATCCAAGATAACGACGCGTGACAGTGTAAAATTAGACACGTACTTGGCCACTGGAATGAATTGGAAGATTGTTCTACTTTAATGTTTTCAGATAAGGAAGCAAGTAAAGCTTATGCGACAATTTAATGTAGTAAAATAAATGCGTAAACGATGAAGGACTAGACTTGAAAGCATTGAGGAGTTTATGTTATTGATAACGGTTCTGCTGATTGAAAAACACTTTTCATTTATAGTATCTCGTTTCATTTTTACAGTATTTTTCACCCATAGACATTTTGCTATCTAGGTCAGTAGCAGTTACCAAAAAGGCGACGTGCAAGGCACGTAGACAAAAATCTGAATTGTCGACGGTTATCCGTACGTTGCACGTTTTTTATGTGAGACCGCTGACATGCATACTTTCCAACTTAATAACAGCGAAGCTGAATTTAAAAAAAAAATAATAAAATAAAACCAACCGGCAGACTGTGCTGATGTACAATCCACTCAACATTTTTAGGTTAATTACATTGTTGAAAGAACAGGAAAGAAGAAAAAAAGGGTGAACATATAGTGTGAAAATTGAAAAGCAACTCAAAGAGATCAATTGCTGTAACATGTTTTTGATAATTAGACATAGCCTATTTGATGTCACGAATCAAATTATTAACACTGCAATATCAAATAATCTTAATAATTAAAATTCTACTAATTGCTCTCTATTTCCAATTGGTATGGCGAGACAATGTCAATATTTTCCGACAAGAATTATCACAAATAGAATAACTTGGCATTGCCTGTACCATGCGGACCACTGAGTATATATACACCCTATTATATTGTTTACACATCAAATGGATGAATAATTAAGTGAAGGAGAAATGATAAGTGAACAAGCAACATGCTATTTCAGTGTACAAGTAATATATTTTGCCCATTTTTGTTGATAGCGTAACAGTATTGGCAGTCTTTAATCATATAGTGGGTGTGTGTGTGTGTGTGTGTGTGTGTGTGTGTGTGTGTGTGTGTGTGTGTGTGTGTGTGTGTGTGTGTGTGTGTTCGGAGGGGGTGTTGTGTGTTTGTTTTTGTTTTTTGTTTTTTGTTTCTTTAAGCTGTGTGATTAGGCAGCTGACGTTACAAGATGGACAGCAGTCCGTCGTCTGTCTTCTGTCGTCTGTCGTCTGTCCACAAATTAAATTTTCGAGTATTCTAAAAACCGTCGTCCGGATCCACTTCAAACATGGTGGGTATGTACCTTGGATTGCTCCCTCCCAAATTTGAACACATGGTAACGCTCCATTATATTTTGTAGTCTGGGGGATGTAATTTGTAGCAAAATCTTTAAAGAAAAAAGCTATAGCTCCGAAACATCTTGCCAATTATTTCATAATAGCGAAATTGCATAGGAACACTTCTGGGCACCATTTTAATTTGTTCAACAAGTAGCGATGAAAATAATTATGTGCAAAGGTTTTAGCGCCGTAATGGCGGACTAATGACACGGCTAGCATGGGAGATTTCAGTTGTTTTTTTTTTTTATTAATGCACTTGAAAAGAAAAACAAACTCATATTCTCACAGTCCAACTACAAAGCTACTTGTATTTACTTTTAAATTGTTCTTTCCGTTTGTAGCAAGACACTGAGCACTGCACGCCCATGAGTTTGAATGTGCACTTCCAAGACCTCCGCGTGAGGTCGCAATAGTGTATGTGCGTGAAATGCATGAGTGAACATGCAAAACAATAGAAAGTCCTGCAAACTTTGATAAATTTGAATAAAGTATGTATTCCACCATTGACTGGGCATTCCATGATTGAAGTATGTAAAGCACTAAGTGTGACTGAAAAACTTGCTTTTCAGCATTTTTCACACAAAGTGTATCCCTGGTTTCTGTGGGCAGTTTTTAGGGAACATGTACATATTCCTATTGTATTTCTTTGTAAAATACCCAAACCCTTGCAGGACATCAGGCAAGACCATTGGGACGTGACTTGAGTATTCAGCTATTAACAGGCCAATAGGATGTATTTATATTTAAATGCGGTCCTACTCTAATACCTGATGAGCAAAAGAGGGAGCCACCCGCATCAGGGCAGATCCATTTATTTAGCATGGTCAAAAGTAATTTCTCAACAAACTAAACAACACGAACACAAAATAATCTTAAGAAAATGTTTTAACATATATTTGAAACATAAAGGATACCTAAATTGATTAGAAATGAGCCCTCTTTTGGTTGAAAAGGTGTCATTTATGGATTTTTATGTAGTGCAGAATACAAATCTGCCCTGATCATGGTGAAAGCATCAGTCTGTTGCCCCGGCAACACAGGAAGTGAGCAGGCTCGCTGTTAAATATGAATATCGCCTATTAAGCCATTGTTCTTGTATACTCGCACATGGGTTATTCAAAACGTAAACATTGACAGTGAGGCTGTCACTTGAGCCGGCACAGAATAGAGTTTACATGATATTATGTAACTGAAATATGCTGAGGGGGCAATCCTTGACTCTCACGGATAGGGTGTACCTGGTAAAAAAGGAGCATCTCTTCTCAATAGCTCTAGAGTTTATTTGCCGATTTAGAGGACAAAAGCGGGATGCTGCTTGCTGGCTGGGCCTGTAAATGTAATTCAACTTTAGTATTAGTAAAGCGTGAGGCTTGTCTGGGCCTTCTGAAACACGGCTTTTGAAACTTGTGCATTCTTGTCTTGATGACGTCCTTCTAAGGCATGGGCATGGCGGTATTATATTATATATTTGGGCTAGTTAGTATTTTAGTGTAATTGTTAAACTTCACGTGAACAATACAATCCTGATGAACGCTGTTGAAGAGTCATATACCCGCGTTGAATTAGATATAATTAGGTAGTGTGAAACAAATTCGGACACCAGGTAGTATGGATTTTCAACAACCAATCACAAACAGCAGGGGCGGTACAGACTAGTATTGGACTCCCTAGTATGTAGGCTTATAGGGCCATTTTGTAGCTGATACGGGCACAGGTATGGCAAAAATCAATCAATCAATCGATCAATCAGTCAATGAATGAATGAATGAATGAATGAATGCATGAATGAATGAATAAATAAAATAAAGAAAGAAAGGAAGAAAGAAAGAAAGAAAGAAAGAAAGAAAGAAAGAAAGAAAGAAAGAAAGAAAGAAAGAAAGAAAGAAAAAGAAAGAAAGAAAGAAAGTCTGTGGGGGTTGCTACTTTCGACATCGTCTCCAGAACTCTCCCTCTGACTATGCCGAAACGCGGTGGAAATGTAACATGTAGAAGGGTCAAACAAAGCTTTTCACGAGGTGATATTGTTCATCCCGTATTTTTTTAAAGAATTTTTCAACTGAGGTTCTGAAAGGTCAATGTATACATTTCCATTATATATAATGCATTGAATTTGGGGATTACAATAGTAATTCATATTTTTGACTTCTCCAAAGGGCCAATAAATCCACTTCCAACACAGTGGGGATGTACTTAGGGTAAATATATCAAGTTTCATCAAATGGTGAAAATCTGAAAGTGTATATTAGGCTGTTCTGCCAATTAATTGGAAATTGTGTAGGAATGCTTACGCTGTCCTAGATCTTATACTTTTAAATAAGTGGCGCTGTCTTTTTAATTTGTTTGCTTGTTTGTTTTTGGGTTTGTTTGTTTTGTTTTTGTTCTTGTTTTCTCGTTTTTTTTTCCTCACAAATGTTTTGTGTGTGTTATTTAGTTTCATTTTCTTCTCCAAGACAACCTCTCATATAATACTGAACATTAGTGGAAATTTTCTTTTTTTTTTTTTTTTTTTTTTTTTTTGAGAAATCTCAATGTTTCCTCTCTGATTCCTTGAGAGCTAATGGCATCAGGCAGGAGGCAAGACGTACAGAGCAGCACTGATGAAAGGAGGTCACTTGACATATTCTGATCAATACTATGGTCAGGGCAGGTAACGTGATACCTTTTGACCAGTGTTATCATCTGCTTGTTCCTAATCCTGGTAATATACAATTGCTTTGAAATTCCACCAGGACACTTCTAGGTATAAGGGCGAGTCTTACACAGTACACGGGTGATCTTGACTTCATTCCCCAAGTCACATGACCATTCACTAAACAATCTGAGCGCAGACATTTATGCTGGTTGTTCCATAAATGCGTGACCTTGACATCAGGTCACATGATCACTTTCATGAATTTCACTGCTCACTTGATAACTTAAAAGGTGTTGGGGCCAGGACTTCAACAATTGAGAGAGGAGATGTCCAGAAAGGTCTTCAGGGAAAGCAATCTTGACCAATTGCACAGATCACAGAACTGGTTCATTTGAAGCATGCAATGTCAGCTGAGCACATGGCTATCTTCTAGCTTTTTATCTCATTTTTTTTTTTTAATTTTTATTTTTTATCTTTTTTAAATTTTTTTTAATTTTTCATTTTTTATTTGCTTTTTTTTTTTTTTTTTTTTTTTGTTTTTTTTGTTTTTTTTGTTTTTTTTTTTTTTTTTTCTTTGTTTTTGTTTTTTTTTTATTTTTTATTTTTTTTGTTTTTGTTTTTTGTTTTTTGCTTTATATCTTTTTCCTTGCATGGCGCTTAGTCTTCAATTGGAAATTAGACAAAAGGGCAGACGAGCAGGCGGGTACAAAGTTGAGGATTAATGAAATAGCATAAGAAAAATCGTGTTAGCTGTATGGCGCCTGAATAGACACATTGTGAAACTTCCCTGCAGAGATTATAAAACTCTATTGGCAGATTTATACACTCACACTTACGCACACGTAGACACATACATACATGCATACGAACGTACGTACATACAAACACGAGTGCAAACATACATGTTGAATTTATTTTCTTGCAGGGGTATTTATTTTTGCGGAGGAACTTATTCTTAATGTCGCTGTAAGACCCATGACGCAAGGTGCGATTCTAATATGCTTTACATGTAAAAACAAGATTTTGTTCTTGACACGTGAATATTCATAGCATTTTAAATTACAAGTAGCCAGGAAATCTACCGTGTGTGACATGTGGAGTGTAGCCCTACATAGCATCATTTTCGTCTGATACTACCGCTAAATAAGACAAGCTATCTAAAACTGCTTTCCTGTAATTAATCATCTCCCTTTAATCTTTCATGAAATCTAATTAAAAAATCTAATTGACAGTTTTGTATTATGGAACTCCAGCTTGGCACTGAAAGAGGTTTAGTGTATGAGACGGAGTCTATCTTGTGCTTTGTGCCATCTGTAATCAGGATCGGCATGTCCAAAGAAGGTCACTATTCTGTTCGCATCTGCAAACCCATTAATGATGGTTTGCAATAAATTATTGGAGATCTTCAGGATGTCGTCGACACATATTTATTATACAAAGGTTTCAACCCAAATACATCCACATGTAGTATATATATATATATATATATATATATATAAATATATATATATATATATATATATATATATATATATATATATATATATATATATATATATATATATATATATATATATATATATGCTTTCAATGTAATAGGGACCATGGTATAACAGTCCTTCTGCACTGATAGAAGAATTGTTGAACATAAAAAAAAAAATATGCTCCAGGGTCCTCAAGGTACCCTTTCTCTGCGCTTATGGGCCTCGTTTGCGATACACAAACTTTTTGTTACAGCTAAGTGTAAAATTTGCACAATGAAAACGCAGGCATACAGTAATATACCAAAGAGATATTGAATGCAGTACTATATATTCGCTCTTTTATTTGGTTTCAGTCCATTCCATATTATTTCTGTTATTGTCAGTGTTATCAATATCTTTATCATTATCATTACCATTATTACTTTTTTTTATTTCAATAAGGCCTCACACCTGAATGCAAACGCCGTATTGCAATAGACCAGCAAGTAGGTCTAGGACCGGGCAGTTGTATCAGTGATGTCTCATTAGGTAAAAACGCATTCGATACAGGCCATTTGTATGTTTTTTTCGTAAAATGCATTGGAGCAGGAATGTACAAACTTGGGCGGAATGGCAAAAATGACGCAAATGGCGAGGTTACTTTGATGCAGTTATCAGAAGCGAGTCACACACAAAACCAAGTATAACTTAGTTTCCACATCTGAAAGTGAGGCGCAGTAGTGCGACATACGGCAGCCTACCAACTGCAATGTTGGAACTTTGAAGTAGCTCTGTGATATAGCATCTGACACACCCAGGCATTGAAGTCTACAGAAACGTTTCAGAGTCTCCGTCGATGCCTGTCCTCCTATGCGAGAGTTATAAGCTGGTCTGATCTGCAATCTGAACATATTCCATAAGAGGAATACTGAGGTAGACTAGAACTGTTTATAAACCATACGTAATCATTATGGTTACCATAGCTTGTGCTTAAATCTTTCATTGCGAACTCAGACGAAGTCGATCTGCTCTCAATTGACATACCACTACTAGAGTCAAATGCTTTCTAAACCGCACTGTCAATCAAGTACCGCCACGTCTGTAGTGGTGGAGATTATGAGAATATTCCAGGTCAACAGCTTTCATTTTTCGATCTTTGGGCGCACATTGCCCAAAGCGAGCATTAAAAGTTGACTCATTCAGGCTTTGATACGGAAAAAATAAGTAATTACAGCCGCTGGCAACCACAATTATCATATCTTGTTTACTGACAAGGGCAGGCTATTGTCTTTCACGATTCGCGTCTATGTTTAAGTCTGCGGATATATCCCAAAGAAGACGACACACAATTTTCCTGGGTAATTTTCACAACACTGTAAAATTGTCATAATTTCTAGTTTGCTAGATGAGCTATAAATCAGCTATGGAAAATGTGAGTGTAGCCCTGCATAGCATCATTTTTTGTCTAATATCACGGCCAAAGAAGACGAGATCTATCTAAAACTGCTTTCCTGTTATTGATCAACTTCCAGCAGGCTTGGGTAGGATACGAGTTAATAAATTGCGGAATTAGTCCGTGCTTTTAATCTCGGTATCTGTAGCGTTCCCTAAGCGTTAGTACATTACCAGGTGCCCTCCCTTGGCTTGGTATAATTCATTTTGTGACTGTGAGGGACAATTTGACATCAGATTCAAAATTCTGATGTCTCTTTTTTATTCCACATGGTGATCATACCGCACAGTTGTTGGTCGACCCGGGACGCCATAGTAAGGAAATTAAAGGACGCATCCCTGGAACTATACACTCATCCGGATATTACATGCGTCTCAACAAATAAAGCACTGGTGAAGCAGATAACAGGCAACAACACGTGTGAATTCCGCGAAGTAAAGTATACCTGACCGTTAAAAATGCTAACATTAAAAAAGAGTTTTAAAATATTGCCCTTCATGAACTATACGTAAAACCCATAATAAGTCCATTCTTCATTATGAAATACCATACAGGGGAAATGAAGCCACCGTGGTCGTTTCGATGGAGTGACGTCATAGAGCTTCTTGATAATGATGATAAAAACGTGCATTAAAGAGTTTTATGTCATTGCATTGAAGCTAGATTCCCTACTGATGAGACTGGGCATAACAAACTGTGTATCACATTTTTAAAAAAGGTGGGCGACTGCATGATATATTACATAAACATTATTTCAGAGACAGGAGTTTTTTTTGTGTGTGTATATAATCTGCCCTGTTTTTCTTCTGCCATTCTTCGATTTTATGATTTTATGTCAGGTGATGCTAGAGGCTGACAACAGAGACATTATGGGAGACATCTTTGGGATTATTTTTGTTGATGCATGGAAGGTCATTAAATTTGTTTACGGAATAGTTATGGTGGCATCTGTTCCGTGCCGACCAAACAGTATATCCACTTACAATATGGAAGCTGTATTAAAGTGTATTTTGCAAATGGCCACAAACGCAGAATGATGATTTCCACAAATGAAGGACAGTACAAATGGATTACCAGATAGGAAAAAAATTCATGCACAGTCCATTGGAAGATAATGGCACTGGGTATCGTATAGTAAATCACCCAATTTTCCTTCTATATGTCGCCAGATGAAGACACAGACCAGCTCTGTAATTGTAGCGCAAATAAATTAACCCTACCTTAGTAGACATGTTAAGAGCCAAAGAGGGGTGATCGCTACATTTTATAGTGCAAAGGTCCCACTTGGTAAACGTTTTCCCTGGGGCAAAATGAAAAAAAAAAAAAAAAAAATCCAAAGCGACACTCTGATTATATGCGTAACGTCATCTAATTTGCATTAATAATGCAAAGTAACACCTGAATGACAGGACCACCTAACTTTGCAACCAATTACAAAAATATCTGTGTGAATAGTTGCAACTGACTAATTTAAGGGTGAGGAAATGCATTTCTAAGGTTGTTTTGATCCTTAGCGCCCTTTTGGACCTGCACAATTCAAGATGGTGGCTTGTGACTATCTTTTCTTCAGGCATTTTCCGTACCTTAAGAAGCGTTTGAGCAAGAACAATGTGTAATACACAAATTTATGCTATTTTGGGGGTGGGGAACTCATTTCTGGCACTGGACTTTTGATTGAAGGTGAAAGAAAATCTTGATTACTTTTACGTTATGGACGTTGATCGTTTGTAACCCTCCCTGATGCATGTTCTCCATGTTCCCTGATGTCAGAAAAGATACCTGTTATGTCCCATTATTACAAATCATTGATAATTCTCATTTCTGAGTGAATACCGTTAGATTATATCAATTAGCATAAATTATGCTAATTAGTGTCCAAAAACACATTCCAACATTTTAATCATTTAGCATGAAACGTGTGATTTATTTGGAGTGACTAATTTGAGGGTGTGAAATGTATTTGAAATTAATATCTACAAACAAGATGGGTGCTCGAAACCTCGTGAATTAAAAAACACTAGTTTCTTGTGTTTTTTCCAGACGTTTGCATACAACAGATTTCTTAACCCTTAATAAGTCTACAGCTCTAGTCTATGTGTAGCCTGCTCTTCTACTGCCCATTCCTGTCCATCTGTAGGGCTATGCCTTCTAGCTCGGTTGGGAATTTGATCATATGCCACCCAGCAGTGAATCACTACACCATAAAATATAATGAATCTTGTGTAACCACGAGTTTGCTGATCACTATGACTCAGTTCGTTTTGTTTCACAATTCCATTGGTTATTAAACTACCGTAGGCCTACATCTTACATTCATCATATTTTTAGGAACCTTCTGATCTTTTAGAGTGGACAGGTGTGGAATAATTCCAATCAGAAGGACCCTACGCTGCAAACTCCACTCAATGGGGTTGGAAGCAGGACGCCCTCCATACAGCCCATGTAGCACTTTATATTATATTTTCAACCATCTCCAGGAAGAGGTCCAGGAAGTTACCCACAACTGGCCATCTGTGGTTGTTTGGGTTAATGTAAACACCCACGCGGGTGTTGTGTAAATGGGCAGCCATGTGTAGTACTCTGTGAGTGTAATGGTCTATGTGCACACCAAGTAAATAAATAAACATGATTAAATCATGGTCAGAACAGTTTAACAGGCACACCTTAACCTGCGATAGTCTCATCAAGAGTGTGAATCGCACTGTTAAGAACTGTTAACAGCTTTGTATTTGATTGTTTTGAACAAAATGTATCTGCATATGTCTCAAAACGTGATGCCTTACTTTATATCAAACAACGGCATATGTTGGCAGTATTTGTAAATATTCTTTATCGGCATTTTGATAAAGTAGCCATTTGTTATCATTCCTGTTCCAGCTGAAGTGCCTTAACAGTACAGTGATGTCAAGTGCAATAACATGACTGTTACGTCATACAAACAGGATCTAGTTGACCTCAAAGTTGATATCAACTATATGCACCCGATCTAAATCATCATGTAATGCCAGTGCTAATTTTGATTTCATTACTTTCAAGTGTTTTCACAGACAAATGAACTTTGTTTCTGATTTGTGTTTACTATGATGTTATATGGCCTCTTCCATGTCTCATTTATGATGTGAAAAATAGTTGCGTAACATATGATTAGTATTCATGAATTTATTTCATCTAGCTTTTCTCTTACTTTTGAACTACAAATCACCCCCTAAGTTTCAAGAGAATCATGCATCCGAGGAGTTTCATGCCATCATGCAAGTTCTATATGAGTGAAGTGCATATTTTATTTTTCCTTGCACTTTGAGCAACTTTTATCACCAATGCAATACCACAACTGGGTCCCCTGCCCTCGAGCTAGTACAAAATGTTGTATGATACATGTTTCTACCTTATACACGTGTATAGTAGTGCACTCTGAGCATTAAAAGTAACATCAGACTCTGACTACTTTTTCGATTGTCGCTGAAGAAATAAAGTATATTATTATTAGCGGTACATGATGCCTAAAGGAAAGAAAATGTACATCGACCATTTTGGTTTTCAAGGGCAAAATGGCGGCCAATTGTTAAGAAAACCCCAAAATGGATTCCTGGCCCTCAAATTAGCCAGTTGCAACTACTCAAACGTTTCCATCTGTTCTCTTGTTAGCAAGCTATGTACATTTTTCTTTCAGGTATTAACTAGCATAATATATGCTAATTGGATTAGTGTGAGCATAGAGACAGTGTAAGTGTCTTTTTGGATTTTTTTTTTTTTTTTGCCCCAAGGAACACCGGTGTCAAGTGGGGCCTTTGCGCTTTAAAATGGCAGTGTGCACTCTCTTAGCTTAACTCAATTATTAATGTGTTCAGTGTATTTTAGCGAATATACACTTTTTGGAACAAAGGCGGATATAGTGGTTATGTGGCAAACATGGTACTTTTGCTCTAGCTCTTGTGCATTTTCCAAATTCTACTCACCGTCCTCTGACAGGGACGAGTTGGAATCGAGACGGCTTGTAGTTGTGTGTCAATGGGTCTGCAGTGGTAATTCTCCTTTAGACATCTTGAAAAGCGTAAGCCAGATACAATTGAAACTTTGGTACAGATACGCCATAGATTTGGAGATTTTTTTATGTGATTGTGGATGACTTTTAGGTCAAGCTCACAATGCTTTGCAAAATAAAATGGTTTCCCTGACACATATGCAAATGGGTATGATTGGAGTCCATCAAACGTGGTCATTATCAACCAGGAGCAATTTCCTCTAAATTTGCTGCGAAGTGACCTTGCTTGAGGTCGTACTTTCTGCAGAGAATGGTAGCCCTCTTAGAAGGGTGGCCTCTGGTGAGAGGCGCTGGCTTGGGGGATGCATAATGTTTTTGGAAAGAAAATTTCGCATCTAGTTTTTATCCAGTAATCATAGCTGCAGGTTTCAAATGATAGAAAAACAAACAATGCATTACAAGTTTATTTTATGTGCAAAGCGAATCAATGTTACCAACATACAGAATCACTGCAAACTCTTTAATTAATCGTTAGTTAGTTAGTAGGTAGGTACATGTAGGTAGGTAGGTAGGTAGGTAGGTATTTAGTTTGTATGCTTTTTCGTTCGTTTGTTGGTGCTTTGCAAAGATGATACCCTATAAATATGTTACAATTTAAATGTGTCATTACAAGCATAATTGAGGCAAGGAGAACATTTTCTCCACTCCCACGGCACTAACATCAGGATGAAAAGCAGAACTGTTAGCACGAGAGTAGATATGATATGGAAACCTAAAATAAATAGGACCAACATTATCTTCCTGTCTGCATTTTTATCTTTTTTGGTTGCTGCAGCGAAAATTAGTGGATAATTCAGGTGGAATGAAAGCAGTGGATATACCCCTTCTCTCTCTCTCTCTCTCTCTCTCTCTCTCTCTCTCTCTCTCTCTCTCTCTCTCTCTCTCTCTCTCTCTCTCTCTCTCATGCGACCGCAAACTCTCATTTTGTATTCGAATTTTTGAGAGTGTATTATAAACAAAAAAAAAGGAGAGAGTGAAAGCAACTCCGCACTGTTCGTGGATCATGAAGCTTTCCATGAAATCCCTGGGTCCGCCCTTAAAACAAAGTGAAAACAGACCCATTAATAACATATTGCGCATGTGATTGACCGATTAAAGCAATACAGGCATTTTTTCCTTACTGGATGTTTAAGTGTATGTATACATGTTGGCGATCAGTTAGGAATTCAACCTTGCCAACTGCATACACAAACTGGTACGTCGCTCTTACAGACAAAACTGGGCCGGCAAGATAATTTGTTGGACTCAAAACTCGATTTCCGTGCCTTGTTGTTTGCGGCCGAAAGGGGTCACTGGGGCTAATCAGGGTTCATCCTTTTTGAATGCAATCAAACAGGGATGTCCAAACAATCACCCTTGGTCAATTAAGACCGGAAAATTCGTTCCCGTTGGTCGGATAGGTAGATAGGAAAGTCTGGCTTCACTGTTTATTACAGCAGTAGTCTCAATGGGAATAATCCACGTGGGATTGCCTATACAGTGGCCCTTACATTGCAATACCTCTATATCAGCTTAATAAAAGAAAAAAATAATAACAAAACACCACCAACAGCAAAAACAGATAATTAGGTGACATGTTTTGCTGGGAGAATTCCAACTTATTCATAAATAAATCCAAAGAGCTAATTCAGTGTTCATGTATGAAATCTTAATTCTGAGTAACATCGGGTTATCGCAAAAAAAAACCCCACATTATGGGACGATTGTGCATTGTAGAGCCATTGCTGAGATAGAGACAACGGCAGGGAAATTATGAATGACAATGAACCCAAAACTTGCTTCTATTTTGACACTGCGTACGGCCTTGACTTCAAGCGTTCGTAGGGTGTGATGTAGTTTTAAATAACTCTTTCGATGCCAGGTTGGTGTAAAAGATAGCTGGTTCGAGACTCGGCCGTTCCGTGGTGGAAAAAGAAAAATCTGCGCTCCTTATTGTGATGATGGACTTGCATATATGCAGTCTCTGATCTGCAACAACACCTAATACACTACAGTAAGTATACTGCAATAACCTGGGCCCTGTCAATCATGGCTTTCACGCTTGCCTGCCTGTATTGAACCATTCTTTTCAGGAAAAGGGTTTTCGTGCAGTGGATATGTGCGTTGCCCATTTTCGGCTGGGTGGTTGGTGTTGAGGGTTGCTGGTTTGAGACCCGGCCCACGTTGCGTGGTCAAAAGTCAAAATATTTCCCGGCCTCTCAGATATGCTACTTTTGTGAAGGTCAATATCACCTGACAGTTGCCCTCAATATATAATTTTTTGTCACTACTGCGGAATTTGCTGAAACCTTAGAGAAAGCCAGCCCTTAGAAAACGTCAGTTTGTTCTAACAGCAAACCTATGTGCCCAAGCTCTGTTCCTGATATTTTATAGAAATGTGGCCTATTACTGGCCTATTGACTAATGGATGCACTTTCCGTGCTTGTATCTTAAAATATGACCTGAATAGAAAACAAATGCATTAAATCTTTCAGTGCCGAGATTTGGACTGAGTCAACAGCTTTCCTTGGCGCACTTTGGGCGCAATGCACCCAAACCGCGCCGAGGAAAGCTGTTTGCCCGGACCATTATTATCTTTGGACCTTAAGACATGCTGGTACTTAAATGAAAAGTCTTTTTACAAGAAATCTGAACAATTCGCCTTAGTCGCAGTCAGATTACTATCACCCATCAAGTGGTGTTTCAATACTCTATGTGTTCGCCGTCCACTTTGATATCTCACCCCTCTGAAGATATGATCTGTGCAAACCTATCTTCATTGACTTTTTTTTTTTTTTTGGAGGAATGGGAATTTTGTACAATGGATATGTAAATTTCTCATTTTGGGCTTGATACCTGGAAATATCACGTCGGCATCGATTACATGGCATCAAAGTTGTACAGGTTTATTGGAATACTCGTTAAGTTTTTAGATATCTACCAAAATATACCCTGCAAAATTTGCATTACGCCTTAAAGTTTTTTTGTCCCTACCTATCATAATGCAATGTAGTAAAGGGGCCTCTACGTGCAGTATTTTTAAGATGCCTGGGACACCACAGAAGAAAATTGTGAAAATAACGAAAAGCGATTGTTTTGGTGCGAAAAACATTATGCATCCTCCGATCAGGCACCTGTCCCCAGAGGCCGCCCCTCTGAGAGGGCCACGGTTCTTCTGCAGAGAGTTTGACCTTGACATTTGACCTTAAAGTGACCTCTTAGCAAATTTAAGGGAAGTCTCGTCTAGGTACATAATGATCAAGTTTGATGGACCTCAATCATAACCCTTTTAAAAAGGTGGCAAGGAAACCATTTAATTTTACAAGGCATTGTGACCTTGACCTATGACATATGGCATGTAGGTCATCCACAAACATATGGCAAATATTCCTAAAATCTATGGAGTATTGGTACCAAACGCTTCAAATGAATCTTACAGTTTTGAAGAAGACAAAATGTGAATTACCACAGCAGAGCCCATTGACTTGCGCGGTAAACAATAGAAATGCAAAAATTACCCCCCCCCCCCAAAAAAAAAAAAAAAGTAACACGGCCATTTGAACACACTGGGTAAATACCAACCCAATGTACATCCCACTAAGTTTGTAGTGAATCTGGTCAAATTGTTTTGGAAAAGTTGATAATGTGAACTAGTATGTAATCCCCATTGACTAACATAGTAATCAACGTGAATGTATGCAGCTTAACCTTTCAAGGTCACTCAGTTTACAAAAAAAAATACCATACTAATAGAGAGCGCATATTAGGTACTTTCCTATTAATGTCGAATAGTAACTTTGGGCCTACGATGCACCATTAAGAAGGTATCAGCCAATACATGAAAATTACTGAGTCAGCAGAAAAATGCAACCAGGATTGACCTTGACCTTTGATCTCAAGGTTACATGTTATTATGTGGGAAAACTTTTCCAGATCCATAAATTATCTGTACCAAACTAGGAGGCAATAGGTCAAGAGAGGACAGAAATATAAGGGGAAAATAAGATACGCGTCGGCGGCGGTTGAGGACAAGACTGAGCACTATATGCATCCCCAAGGGGGGGGGGGGGTGGGGGTGCACATTAATTTTTTTCAACGCCCATTTCACTTTCAGCTCCATTATGTTACCAGTTGAAAATATTACAAGTCGAACAATCGCATGGTTATTTGCAGGGTATTTTTATGCACGAATGTAACCAGGACATGCTTCGTGCTGTCTTTAATACTTGGTTACCTACAACATCGTCGACCCGCAGATATACATGTAATACATGATAATCAGCCACACTACCTGAACTTATATAGGACAATCTTGGGTCTATTTTCTCTAGGCTGTCTGGGAAATAATTTCTGAAATATAGAACCAGTGTACATACGCAGTGCCAACAATATCTGTAAATTCAAAAGGTTACTAAAACATCATCTTATGAGTCACCAGTCGGTGTAAGAGATTTGTATTATTGTGTTTACAACATCACTAATCTTCTCATTCTATTTTCAATTAGAATAATTGCTTTCAAATTGTCAATCTTTGTTGATATGCATTAAAAATTGGCCATATTCACTGTTTGTTACCTATATATCTTTTCTTTTTTTAATTTCGAGGAGGCCTATTATGCCATTCGGGTTACAGCTCCCGTCACATCAAGAACTGATATATTTATCTTTGTGACAATACATACATACATACATACATACATACATACATACATACATACGAAAATGCTTGAATGCCCTGATCGACACTGCTCATCCCACTGTATTTAACGCAGTACTGTATTTGGAGTTGTCCCAGATCGGGGACTGTATGAATATTTCAGTCCACCAGCATCAAAGGAGCAGCGGCGATTTGTTTTGTTTTATTTGACCAGGAAACGGCCGGGTCTCGAACCATCATCCTGCGGCACCAATCACCTAGCTCAAAATAGGAACCGCACATATCCACTCCACTAAATCCTGTTTCCCAGAAATAATGGTTCAACGGAGGCATGTACGCGTGAATGCCATAATCGACACGCCAACATATGCCTCTAATTGTCATGTATTCGTACAGCGCACCATTACACAATAATCGAACGTGATAATGTTGGTTAATTAATGTGTAGATTTAGAAATAGAAAGTGACAGGATTGGATATGAAGCATAAAGATTGGATTGTGCTTTTTTCAGTACTACAAGGAAGATGTGGCACTGTTGGTCCTGTCTGTATAAAACAGGTTGCTATTCCTCATGAAGAACATACCAAAAGCCCACTTTCCCTTGCTGCACAGTTCCCAAGCTTTACCCCCCCCCCCCACAAACTGACCAAGATGGGGCAGGAGGGTCAAAAGGGGTTTTCTTGATATTGTATAATATATATATATATATATATATATATATATATATATATATATATATATATATATATATATATATATATATATATATATATATATAATTATATATATATATATAAAATCTTTATGAATTTTGCGCTACGTGATGTTAGTAAACCTATGTATTAAAAGTACAACATGCGATCAGAAAAAGACAGAATGACAGAGAACATGAGGAACATACACTGTCGGGGTTTGTGGCCCGGTTTGATATCAATCACGTAGGTCGTCAGCCGTATTGTTGGAAGATGGCGCCATGTGCCGCGCAGCATTATATGAAGCCTTACCATAATCATATACTTAAAAATAACTGTTTTATATCCACTGGTGACGGATAGTTCTCTCGATATCATCAGAATATGTTCTAAAACACTTTAGGCGACACCTCTTCTTTTATTCTATTAGTAGAATAGAGCCTTACTGGTGCCTGAAAGATGTTGATCTAGGACATGCTATCCTCATAGAAGTCACCGCAATTATCACAAGATTCCTGATAAAACACAGACACACACACACGCAAAAACGACATTTTATATCCGGGTACTTCTTTGTGGTCACCGTGGCAAGAGAATAAGGTGCCTGGACATTCAACAAAATGTATGATACCTATCTATCTATCTATCTATCTATCTATCTATCTATCTATCTATCTATCTATCTATCTATCTATCTATCTATCTATCTATCTATCTATCTATCTATCTATCTATCTATCTATCTATCTATCTATCTATCTATCTATCTATCTATCCATCTATCTATCTATCTATCTATCCGTCTGTCTGTCTGTCTGTTTCTCCGTCCGTCTGTCTGTCTGGTTGTATGTCTGTCTGTCTGTCTTGTCTGTTTATCTGTCTGTGAATTTAAAATTTTCTGAAAGCTTTTGTTAGCTCCATCACACAATGTGGGGCCTTTGGTTTCTCATCTACTTAACCATCATGTTTGAACTTTCCGCTCAGCAAGCAACGTTGCTGGCTGACAGTGAATGGATAAATGTGTTCACTTTGTAATCTGTTACTTAATTCACCTTGGTATTCCTGTACAATGCAGTGCTTTTGCTCTGTGCTTCCAGGGTTAAATAGCGGATATAATTCAAGCTACGCGCCGTGAATTGAAACTCGCACCATTCAGGGTAAGTCTTATCTGCAGTTTCCACTTCATGTCTCTGGATGTCTCCTCTCATCTGTCTGCTTTTCGTATCAATTTCGTGAAACCTTCAGGAGATTACAGGTCATATCACTATTTTTTTTTTAAGAAAGACAATTTTTTTTCAAATCTACGATGATATTCTTCACGTTTCTCATGAAGATAAAGTCGTGGATGTTGTATTGATCCATTCAACATAACTCTTTCAGTGCCACATTTTGGCCTGAGGCAACAGATTTTTTCTTGGAATGCGTCCAGTTTGCGCCGAGAAAAGCTATTGACCTGGGGTATTCCCTCTGAAATTATAGGCACACTGGTACGTGAATGAAGGTCTTTTTTACGAGGAATACGAATCCGGAATCCCAATGATAATTAAGAATAGTTTGACTTAAGTAGATCTACTTAAGACGTGGTTGATACTGAAAGAGTTAATCAATAATCTTAAGTCAACGTTTATCATTGTGAATTTGGACATATCGCTGGCACCCTCGGCGAATTTATACATATCGCCGGCACCCATCAGCCTTGTCAGATGAGTCATAAAATGACAAAAAGACTGACTGGACTCTCCTAAGACTGACTGACCTCTTAGACTGACTGTCCGCTCCTAAGACTGACTGTCGTCTCCTATGACTGACTATCCTCTCCTAAGACTGACTATCCTCTTCTAAGACAGGCTGGCCTCTGACTGTCCTGTCGTAAGACTGACTGTCCTCCCCTAAGACTGGCTGTCCTGTCCTGCGATCTCGATTCCATTTATAGTTGATACATGTCTGATGTTTATCATTGTTTTGTTCGTCTGATTTATTCAAAGATTTTGATCCATTTTTGAAAGGGGAGGGTACTGGCGATATGTACAAATTCACAAGGATAAACGTTGCTTTGGATACGGATTTTGTTATCTTTTATTGATACGACATATTCCGTATATGATACAATAACAGTAATTCAGTATCTGACATTGCCTTAAGTCACGTCCTAATTGGACCTTTTCTGACCCTGCTGACAGTAAATTGACCGTATTCATCGTTGTGTCTCTTGTATAAATGAGAGAACCAGTACATGCAGTGTTTTGGTATGGTGAAGTTAGTCGGAGAAATCGGCAGAGCTTTCGTGAACTGAATTGAGGGACAAACTGGCACACGTTTATACAAATGACCTAGTGGGGCAGTCAGTTCGACGTCATACGAGTACATTGTGTACGTCGTATTACTGACAACACATGACGCATGGGGGGCGGGGGAGGGTACCAAGGCCGCAAACAAAATACCAGTCATAGCATGTCATTCATAAATACCTTGTCAGCTTCTGAAGCAAACAAAACGGTATGTGCAGACGGAATACAAGGGAAATTGATTTTTTTTTTAGGGGGGGGGGGGCGGGGGAGGGTGATGATTTATATACATGCCATGCTTATTTCGCTATGTTTCAAAAAGGCGGGAATTATAATACTTTTGCATTTTCCCATGTAGCCGACTTTAAAATGTCTTAATACAGTTATGCATTTTCTTATTAGTGTTCCTTTACTGTCATGCTATACTTGACAACTGTAAATTTATTTTCGCCTGTATATATTATCCCGGTTTAGTGCATTCCAGGCATTTACCTGAAGTCTATATCACTCTTTTGGGAATAGCACCTGTTTATTTAAGCCATAGTCAAAATACTGTTCCGTTGTTTCGATTTCATGGTTTTGTGCAATATGGAAAGTAAACGAAAATAAAAATACACCAAAAGTAAGCAAATTTACAATATGGTTCAAATGTCAACCTTTCCGGTTTTAAGTAAACGCAATTTCAATAAATCCAACTATACCCACCATTTGTGACACCCGCTACACAGAATAATACAGCTGTCACAATTTACCTTTATTTGTATTATTTAATTCGGCAAACAGATATGACAGGCACAAAAACTTCATCACAGGAAGAGCTCAATCTCTCTTTAAGTACCATATCCTTATACACATTTTCATTTGCACTGGAGTTCGACGGAGCTACCAGAAATGACGCGTCGTGGAGATGATTTGTGTTTAAGCATTCTTTATGCACAGGGCGGAGTGTGTATTTGTGTACAAGGTGATATTGATTCCTCGGGATGCGCCTTAAGTTTCTTGGCAATATTGCAGACATTTAATTTTGGGCCAATTACGTGAAGGCAGGAGCCAGAAGACCCAACACTATAGAAGTTGTGACTCAAAACTTGAGGTAAAAGGTGAATAAACGCTGAACTATCTAGAGGAGGAGGGGGGGGGGCTGTTGCTTTGAAGGTTGACTTAGGACGGTGTACATAGTAAGTTTCGGTGCACAAAGTAAGTTTTGGTATCGACCCATGTGTTATTTTGAGTTACATTCAATGGAGGTGTAATCTCTGATAGTGAATATCTTTTTTCATTCGAATAAACTTCTGTCAATTTTGTCATTGAAAAGTTAAAACACAGCCCCTTCTACGTGTGATTGGATAATAACCATTTTGGTCAATTTTAATCTGTGGGCCTAATTTGAGGCAACCTACTTGAACGCATAGGACTAAAATCAAGCCATTTTTTCATTAAGCTGAGCAAAGTAAGAACGCCCGTCGAAAGTCTTACTTATATTTGCCTCCTCATGGATGAGTAACTGCTAATTCTTATAATGACATCCGAGTTGGAAAAAAAATCATCATCAGGAATGCGTGTGCTTTTTGCCCGTTTCTCATCGAAATCGAGCCCCATTTTGCCTGTTTAAATGCTCTGTTATTTCATGAACTATAAGCTAAATATGGGCCAATTTTGTGCTACATGGGGATACCGTATCATCATGTGCTGGGAGTAAGTGGCACTAGTAATATTACTGGTCTCTCCGAATCACAGGGGCAAGCAGCAAACATGCTTGTCCTAATACTCTGGGTGATACTAACCAATAAATACTGACCACCAGAGACACTGTTTACCGAGGATTGTGATTAGGGTCAGGAGGGACAAAACATAGCCAGGCGCCCCGTAAGCTGCTTCCCTACGTTAAAAAAAAAAAAAAAAAAAAACTTTCGCTGTCACGCAAGTAATCGTTGAACGGAAGTGACGCCGGCATGGGGACTCGACTTGTTCCTTCATGCTGATTGATCGCCAGTGAATAATTTTGTATTTTTATTTATTATATTATTTTCAACCTATCCCGGCGTCATTTCCGTTCAACGAATTTCGGCTCATCTGGATGAAGAGGCTCCGCGAGGAATTGTGGTCACAGTAGACGAAAATACTTTAAACAACTCAATAGACCTGTTCATACCGAGATGTACCGAAATTTCCGGACCGCAATTAATTATGCACTCCATTGCTGGCCTGACTGTCCAATCAGAAAGTGGCCCGAGTCTTGCTCACGCTTCCATGTTTCCAACGGTTAACGCTAGTGATTGCAGCATGGGTTGTGCTGAACAATGCAAATCTTTTACCACAAATTTCACATCAGAGGTGACAGGTGCTTTTTTAGTTTGCTGACAGTTTGATCGTTCAATAAATCCAAGCACATCCTGTGTTTTACTTTCTGACCCTCCTCGCGTAATCCGGCCAGGGTGGTCGAGCACAAAACGAAAACAAGGCAGGGTGTGCTTCCCGAAGTGAATCGAACAAACCCGAGTCATATGAACTGGTCTATTTAAGGATGGGGTCGAGAAAGTTGCTTGCGGCAAAGCTTTTGGTATCTTTGCAGATCATATGTGTCGGGGCAGCAAAAGGAATAAAATGCAGAAAAGAACCATGTGGGGCACCTTGCCTTTTTTTGTCCCATGTAACCCTAATCAGTGTCTTGGGTAGACAGGGTCTGTGGTGGTCAGTATCTATGAGTCCCTATTTAACAGAATATTAGCACAACCATTCTGCTGGTTGCTCCTCAGTTGGAAGCGCTCAAGAAGCTACCAGCCACTGCAATAATGGCCATTAAATCATGTATCTTGCTCTTGTCTCTGCATGTTCACTTCAGAGACTTCATCGTACGGCTTGTATGTAATGCCGGCACTGAATGATACGGTCGTCATCGACTAATCTTCCATCGTGAGGCTTGCGTCGCTGTGTAGACATTTTGCCTAGACACAAAAACAGTAAACTCATTTCAACAACAGACTCAGTGAGTGCATAGCTCAGTAAATACCTTTCGTCATACCAATGTTGGGTCTATGTAAAGGTCCATCCTTGTGGTATACAGGCCTACGCGTAGTATTTTGTTGCATAATGTATTTGGTGTTTCTCTTCAATATTGTCTTTCAAGGAATAGAAGTTTCTACCATAGTTTAGTTTGTGTAAGCACAAACTTCATGTTTTCCCTCAAATGCTTTATTTATATATTTGTTTGTTTATTTGTTAGTTTATTTATTTATTTCGTGGTCAGTTTTCCTCGGACACGATTGTTCTGAAAACTACCAAACTTGGCATGGTTGTAGATCTAGTTCTGAAGTTGTGCAAATTGCTTGGGACAGTGATGATGTTAAAAATGATGCACATAAGGGGCTATCAAAATTTTAAAAGCTACGTATCTTCGAACCTTTTACAGATAGACGCACAATTTCAAGTAGTACACACGTGCTTTTTAGACCTGCCAATCTAATGGACAGGAAACAAAAGCTGTAGCATTTTAAATTTTGCCAATTAAGAGCACTTCAAACATTTGAAAGTTCAATATCTCCAAAACCTTTACAAATAGGGGTGCCAATCCAACTCCTATATATGGGGATGTCACATAGCCGCATCCAATAAAACATGAACAAAAATTGAAACATTCTAATTTATGCAAATTAGGTGAATAATTCTGCAAGTTTGTTTGTGGTTCATTAGATGCCTCTATAATGTAAACCTATGAATTAAAGTTGCAATGGTACCCCTATCTTTAATAGTTTATATTTATAGATGATATTCAACATTTAAAATTTCAAATGGCTCTCATATGCATAATTTTCAACATGGTGACTATATTTGTTCCAAACCAGGTGCATAATGTGACCAGTAGGTCAGTCCCCATGCTGAATTTGATACTTTCACAACAGTAGTGTCCGAGAAAAACTAAGGACAAAATTCATAATGCAGGCAGATGATAACTTGGGGAAATCCCAGTCAGGCACCACATGATGCTGCTGGGGCCAGAAATAGAACAACTGTGGGAGCCCTGCCGGCCCTGATGTACACACTGACTCTGACCAAGAATCTTGCCATATCCCAGTTGGTCATTGTAGGGAGTTTGGATCTGTGCTTGGTGATTTCTGGTAGTTCATATGGATCTCCCTCTACAAAGACATGCTAAACTTTGGTTCATATTTCATTGGATGCTGCCATGTCACTAACCCATCAATTGTAGTTGAAGTGGCACTTCTCAGTCAGCACTAGCGTATTTGTGATGGGGAGTCACACCAAGGAGGCTTCAGACTATGTAGCCTTCTTGGTTACAATGCAGGCTTACTCTGCCAACACATTATTTTGTGTATTTGCCTAATTTGCATAAATCAAGCTGCTAAAACATTGATTCGTGGTTCATTGGATGCAACTATCCTACAAATCTGCGGACTGAAGTTTGATTGACACCTCAGTCTATGATGACTTTGAAGTTATTCAAGATTTTGTGTATTCACCCAATTTGTATGAATTAAAATTGTACAACTTTGATTCATATTTCATTGGATATGGCATGTCACAAACCTACAAAGTGAAGTTAGAATGACACCTCTATCTGTAATAATCTTGTGTATTCACCTAGTCTGCATAAATCAAAATGCTAGGACCTTATTCATTATTCATTGGATGCAGGTATGTCACAAACCCACAAATTGAATTTGGATTGGCACCTCTATTTATAATAAGTTTGGAGATATTCAACTTTTAAATCTTTGAAGAGCTGCTAATTAGCATAATTTCAAATGCTACAGGTTTTGTTCACTGCCCATTATGTTGACAGGTATCCCAAACCTGTATGTATTACTTTAAATTTTGTGCCTATCTGTTATAGGTTGGAAGATCTGGAGCTTTTAAAATTTCAATGGAATCAGAACCCTCTGTTAACACTTTTCACACATATATTTTGGATACTACCTCTTCAAAATATTGAATTGGGAATAACCCACAAACCTACCTACCATTTTCAAAATTGTTTCCAATCCAACAGTTTGTAAACGAGGATAGTAGTATTCCAGTGGTCTAGGGGGCTATAATATATGAAATTAAAGGATGTATTTTGCAAATATTTCAGAACATCAATAATGATATGATATATGCTGTGGCTGCGATTCACTCTCATATATTATATTAAATGTATTTTTGTGCGACTATCCCACAATCAGGCTATGCATTGCCCATTCCTCAAAATGGTGCATGGTTTGCCGGCTCGAGGTATAGTGTTGCATTTGGATTTGTAACTGACGATGATAACAGCTTCAGACACAACCAAGAGGGCATATTTAAGTTAAGATAATAAGTCATGTTTTAAAAATACCCTTTGCTGTGGTAACTCGGAGAACGGACACCTGGAACCTAGCGAAATATTACGATAACGATCACCGAACAACCGGAGGTAAGCTGTTTTAACCTGGCAGCCCTGGCTATGCCTTATTGAGTTTTGCGTTGCTATGTTGTGTCCCCAGCCCAAGTTAACCCTCTAAACAAGTTGAAAAGATACTGTGTTTGGGGTGATTTTACTTCAGAATGATGGCTTCTCTCTCGATAAGATCTTTCAATCAGGGATATAGCTACGCCGTTTCACCAAACCACCGTGGTTATGCAGCTATGCTGTTTCCCCGGCCCAAGTGGACCCTCCACTCCAGACAAGTTGCAATAAAGTGCTGTTTTTGAGTTGAGTTCAGTGCAAAATGAAGGCACACGACGGTCATTTTCTCGATAAAATCTTTCAGCCAGGGTGGAGTATTTTTTTTTTTTGGGGGGGGGGCTTGAAACTTTTTAAAAATTTATTAAATGTTTTTTTATAAAAACAAACACAAAAAAAAAATCAAAAAAAACAAAACAAACAAATCAAAAAAAAACAAAACAAACAAACAAACAACAACAACAAAAAAAAAAAACCTCGGGCCGTTTCATTGGGGTCGGTCGGGTTATCGGAACTGCGCACATATTTTTGTTTGGCCTTAGTAAACATGTTTAAAATGGGTGTATTTCACCCTTTTACACATTCCCTCCTTTTACGTCAGTTTAATTTGTCACCTGGAACCAACCGAAGGCACTTGTGCATATAAGATAAAGGCCTCCCCATTTACACGCGCTGAAGGTGGCGAAGGGAGTGAAGGAAGAGAGTCTGCATTGCGCGCACTTGGCAAGGCATCTGTGATTAGAATGTACTTTGCATTGGTCTCTACCATTTTGAATCAACTGGTCAACGTCCAATAAAATTATTTTCTGGTTAAAAAAAAAAAAAAAAAAAAAAAGAAAGAAAAAGAAAGAAAAAAGAAAAAAATTCCGAAACTGCAAGGACATTTGCTTCAAAATTGCATGGCACTTTTGGGGAACGTTGGGCCTGAATTTGTTCAGAAAGTAGCTCTGCGATTTTTTATTTTTTATTTATTTGTTTTTTTTTATGAATTATTGTTTGTTTTCGCTATTTTGACTTCTCCGAAACTACCACTCACATTGCTCTTATACTGTTTGGAAATGCAGATTGTTGGAGAGTTAAACAAAGTTATTCACCAAGTGCTGACACTCAGGGTCCCTAATTTTTAACGAAATACATGTATTCAAGTTGGGTATCTGCTGGATAGTGCATGCATTCCAAGTGATTATGATGTAAGCTATTGGTTTGCAATTGAAATTCATATTTTGGACTTCTCTCCAAAATTGCCGACCAGATTCACCCTGAACTGCGTAGATATTTACCTTGGATTAGTTTCTTTAAAATTTGTTCAAATGGTTACTGTCATTTTTGTATTTAGTTTACGAACATATTTTGGTTCACTTTGCGCCATATCATTAAAAAACCTTCTCTGAAACTGTTCAACCAATTGCTCTGAAGATGCACACGAGCATTGCTTCGAATCCCTAGCACTTAATTAATTCAACAGGTGGTGCTGCGATCTTTCCCATTTCCCAATTTCTGTTATTTTTTGCTCTGTTCGTAAAACCGTCACTAAGATTGTTATGAAACTCTGTGGAAATGTAGCTTGTGGGACGATTGAATTGTTCACCAGGTGACTCTGAGTCCGAGACTTCTAACGATTTTATGTATCAAATTCGGGTACCTCTCGGTTAATGCATTCATTCTTTTTGATCAACCTGTATGTCAATGTGCATTTGCGCATGGGAAATTCACATTTTCGACTAGTCTCCTCCATTACCATCAACCACAATCACTTCAAACTTGGGGAGGCTGCACCTCGGTTTCGACTAATTGTGTTCAAACGGTCACGCTCCAATGAATTCATTTTTATGCGAATATTCTTATTCATTTGTTTCAGCAAAATCTTTTCAAAAATCTTCTCCGAAAACGCTCAGCCAATCGCTTTACAATTGCATGGGGACATTTCTGGGAACCTGTAAACCTTAATGTTTAGCCATGTATATATCATCATCATCATCATCATCATCATCATCATCATCATCATCATCATCATCATCATTTCGTTTTTAAAATTGTTTTTTTTTTTTTTTTGCGTGTTCACTTTTGTTGACGATTTCTTCCCAACTGTACGTTTGGACCCCCCCCCCCCTCCCCTCAAACTTATTTGAACTGTGCACGAACTTAATATCTGCCAAACTTTTTCGTTGCATTGTGGTGCGGTTATTTTCTGATTTTCAACAAATTATTTAAAACAGGAAAAATCGTTAAGGGAATATGTACATGTTATCAACAGTCATGATTGATGATGTCATTCTGAAGTTCACAGAACCACTGCAATCTGTGCATGTAAGGTCAGTTGAGTGCAAGAATGTCACAGTCCTTTCAATTTTAGGTGTTGACTTAGATTGCATCCCGAGGTCGTCTTTCATCATCCGTCCGTCTGTTCGTTGTCCATAAATAATTAACATTTTCGACGTTTCCAAAACTACTGACCAGAATCTCTTCAAATTTAGTGTGATGAACCTTGGGTGGGCCTCTGCCAAGTTTGTTCAGATGCACATACTGCAGTGATGTTTGATTGTTTATGAATGCTTTGATTGATTGATTGATTGATTGATTGATTGATTGATTGATTGATTGATTGATTGATTGATTGATTGATTGGTCAAAATCATAAAAAGTCTTTTGCGAAACCTCCTGGCCAATTGCTTCCAAGCTGCATTGACAAACATTCTGGAGACCCCCTTTTCTCCAGAAGTGTTCAGCCAGTTGCTTTGAAATTGCGTAGGCACACATCTGGAGTCCCGTAGACCTTAGTGTGTGTGACAGGTGATGCTGTATTTTTGTTTAACATTTTGTATGATTTTTGTATGTTTTTCTTTTCGCTTATTTTTACTTGTCTTAAACTGCCTGTTGGATTCTGTTCAATCTTTGTGGGAATGTACCGTGACTTATTTTGCACTGTGTTTGCTCAATACATTTCGCTGTTGGTATTTCCTCATGTTTAATAAACTACTGACGTACGAAAATTTTGGTAAGGTATGCACATATGCATGTTAGCGTTGTAACTATAAGAATAGCTATAACTATACATCTTGAAATATGTCTTTGTACAGGTAGATCTTAGGCCCATGCTTCCTATCAAACACCAACAGGAAAGTGGCTATAGGGTTCGTTTGTTGCTATTGATTTTGACATTGAGTAACCGTGAAAGGTCGTGCTGACATAATGGCTTATATATCGGTAATAGCAGACCATGTCACGTCTCATTTAAAACTGATGACTCTTTGACTGTGAGTGAGCGACAACTTTGTTGTTGCAAACAGTGATTATAGTCTTACAAAATGTGACCTTGATATTATTTCAAAGATCACAGGGCGGCTCAAGCCTCTGCATCCAGGGCGAGCTAAGCACAGGACTGTTGCAGCCTCTAGTAAGGTATTCTAATGATTTGCAACCAATTTAGCATAGCTATCATCACCCTAAACATTCCACTCTGTTGTGTTTCCTTCCACGCTACATGTAGCTGCGATGTTGTACCACATCCCACACAAGCATACATTTTATCCCGTCCTGGAAGTTCCACGGGTGTTTTCTCCCCCATCGGATGTAGCAAAGTACGCTACCAAAAAGAGTTATTGTTATTTGAATAAAAACAACACCAACCAAAAGAAAAAAATGAAGAAAAAAGGCTTTGAGCTATCCAAAAGGTGTTTTGTTTGTAGGAGCCAGTATACTCAAGCAACAAATGGTGCTAAGATTGTTTATGACGGGGCCATAAATTATGAGAGTGCGAAGAAGTGACTTGGCGCGCTTTGTCTCGCACTTGCCCGAGTTTATGGAAAGTTACGAAACATACATTATTTATACCCCATTGTGTTCTCGCACACGCAACATTCAGTCATCACGCAATACACAAAAGCATATAGTGGTGCATGCAGATGGGTTGTATTTGCTCAGGAAGTCCTTTATATTGTTATCTTATCTCTAAATTAGATTCACTTATTTTGAAGGATTCTTCCAGCATATTCTTGATTGCCAACACACCTACGATAGGAGTTTAGTACACTGTTTGACCAAGTGTACACAGGCACGTAACTTTGCCTGACTGAAAAACCTCACTGGTCTGAGTACCCGACTGATGTCATCGGGCTGCCTGACGATGTCACGCACGGCTAAGACATTTTGTACTAAATTATAGATCCCGATGGAAATCTACATAGATATCTTTGACCATATTAAGTGGCTGTAAGCTACAGGTTGGCATACTTTGGCCATTGTCTCATAAAGCTCTCCATTTACCATCGCAACTTCACGTTTTTAATCGGGTTCTTGCTCCGCACGGAGTAAATGGGACCTGATATTGAGTCTGATTGTGAGAGGCATGGCGTGATTTTTGTTGATTTTATACAAACTCACTTCTTGCGATATTGAACTACAAAAAAAATCCACTACCTGTAAAATTCTCCTGAAGAGCATATTAGAAAGGTTATCTCGGTGCATGTTCAAACCACATTTATTGTACTTTTTGTGTTTCATAAAAATTGGGATACACGGTTTTAAAAGAATCAGTACTTCTTCAAGGTTGTTTAATAAAAAGTGCTGGCAAGTTTACGTTGATAAAAGGAAATATTTTCATGCTTGTCCTGATATGTCGGCACCAAATTACATTTGATATTGGTAGTGTAATAGCAAGTACCTGGATGAAAAACACGTATAGTTGCCCTTAACCCCTCAGAAATGATTTCCTGAATCTATGAAAAAATTAGTTGTATATGTTGTAACCGTCTGTAATCCACCGTTGAAGGCGTATGCGTCTAATTGAAAACGCTATTCTCAGGCGTGTACGGACAATCCAATCTGTGTTTGATATATTAAGAAGAAGGACGCAAAATAACGTAAACGCTAAGGTTCTTCTTCCTTTTTTTTTTTTTTTTTTTTTTTTTTTTTTTTTTTTAATGCCAGGCAAAATCGAAAAAGAATAGAAGTACCGGTATCCCACTTGTGGAAAGTTAAGACATTCATTTCGAGCAAAGGACTTTTACTTTACTTTGCAAGTGTTCTCATTCAATCTTCTTTGTATTCCTCGGAATGCACACAGTTCTGTGGCATAGAAAGGCCACGTATGCCTTCATGTATATACATCGTCTACAACATACAATTATTCACAGGCTACACTTACCAAACAATCTGTCGTGTTTTCAACCAGAAAATGATCGATTTATTTGCATGTTGGCCAACTTGCAGAACTAAGGTGTCTGAAAAATCACTCAGCAGCATTGAAGCTAACGCTCAGCACAAAAGGAGTGCAAGGTCCTCATGGAATAAAACTCATGCAGGCCGTTATAAGAATTAAAAAGGAAATATATGTCGATTTATTAAGTACTTTAAGCATAACCAAAATCTTTAATTCGCAAACGAACTTCATATGTCTATGTTCAAGTTTATAATTCGTACATACAGAGTAGATTATAGCATGTGGTTTAATCTAAATGGGAGTTGTACACGGTACCAAGACACAGATAGATAGACAATTGGTTTTGAAAGGAGATTCTTGCGCAAAATTATGTTACGACCTCACAGATATCCAAACTTGCATTCCGCAGACTAGCTTCTTTAAATTCCGTTAGTTAATTCGTTGAAAGCGCACACATCAAAATGCTTAAGGCTTTGCTAACCCTGTTGTGTCACAATGTTTCATCACATCTTTGTATCATACCCCGCACTGTTTTCCTTCCCTGTGTCTGATGTTATATCTAGGCTCCTCATGTATCGGAACAGCGGCAGGAAATGGGTATTTAGAAACAAATGATACGGTGTGTGCCATCTTAGAATTACAGGACATAAGGAAGAATTCCCAAAGTGCTCTGTCCACTTTTTCTATCAACGTGCACAGCTTTGAAAGGTCGAGTGTCTCATAAACCCGGCGGTACGTTAACCTTTACTTCTTGGAAGTGTGGTTAGAATGAGACCTGATTCGATAATTTGTATCAGCTTTCACATTGTCAGCTCTATTAGTTCATGGAGGACGTCCTGAGCAACACTATGGCCATCTTCAATGTAATGACGATTATAAAATTTGTAATATATATATATATATATATATATATATATATATATATATATATATATATATATATATATATATAATTAAAATATTGTAAAATTTTAAACAACCTTCCTATGCACACTGAAAATCTGCAACAAATAGCAAATGCCAATCCCACTGTCAGTAACTTAAGGACAGGTAAGACACCAAAAACCTTTGCAAGGCCGATTTTGAGATTTTAACGGTTTTTATTTTACAAGATGAATGTCCTTTCTATTAGTTGTCAAAATTTGTAGCTTGTAACTAAAGTAGAAATATGAGAAAAACGCCAAAAACCACACAGGCATGTGGACATCCGAACGTCCATGTGTCATTCTTTTGGTTTTCAGCCGCCAAACGGAACAATGCCACGCGTCAATCATCATTAACAGCCTGTCACGTGACTGCAGGTAGCAACGGCCCATGGCAAAAGGTTAGTAGTATGCGGGCGGGAATGCGAAATAAGGCAGCATGCCGAAAGTATGTTTGTGGGCAGGGAAAAGATGCACACATGCTAACATATGATAGCCTTAGTGGTTTACTTTATAGTTTTCTTGCTTGTTTTGCGTTCTTATGAAGGGAGACTTTAAATGTTCAAGAGGAGCAGGAATCGTCAGACGACGTTCCTTCAAACTTCAAAGGCCGTGCTGCGATGGATTACCCCAGTGGTCCTTCACACCAAAGACAGGCGGGGAAAAAAACTTGCACCTTAATCAACAATACCCACAATACATAATAATATTTTATAGAAACCCAGAGATGAGGAAATTAAAGTACAAATAAACACATCGAAATAAGCATTAACGTTAACAGCAGACAAAACACACGAAATAGCGTTACAAAACTCGGGTTGGAAAGAGAAATGAAACTCATTGAGAAAATTACAACAAAATAATGACAAGCTAACTAAGTAAAGTGTACAGACAAGTCTAACAAGCTAACCACATAAAGTATACAGATAGGATTAAATACAATGAAATACTGTTCCTAAAAACGGGATAAAGAGGTAGGGGGCGGAAGACCAAACCCGCCATCCATGCACTGACCACGAGCGGCCGTAGGCCGCAACACCGAAGCAAGGCACCACAACTTTCGTTGCCAGGCTTGAGGTCACGGGGCCCGAAGGGCCGCCTCCATGACGTCACACTTTGAAACCAGACTGTCGCTTCCGCCGTTTGACACATCGCTGAATGTTATTTTCCGTACTTCAAAGGCTCTTTTATTCATGTGATTGGCCAAGAATTGATTGACAACCTCCCCAAATGTTGAGGGACGACGTTTACTACGTTTTGTACAAATATCAGATCAACTTGAGCAAGTGGTATTGTTTCAGAGGCAAATGATAAACATCAAAAGCCTTTGAAGTTTGTTTTCTCAGAAAGGATAATAGGACGAGAAACCCACATAAGAATGGTTATTCCAAGAAAACGGCTGGGCGAAATTTAATCCGGTTAACGGCTTTTGATTCTTTAAAGTCTCAACTGCAAAACGATTCAGCGATTTTCTAAATTTTCCTTCGTTCTGTTTCTATGAAATGAAGAAAATGAACATCCTGAAAATCAAAGGGATAATTGAAACGTCAAACTTTGAGGATGGATAACAGAAAAACGAAATCAAACATAAAAAATCGCTGGATCGGTTTTTGTTGCCAATATGTCAGGAATAAGATCCAAGTGTAATTATGATTTTATCACTAATAATTAGCGACTTATATCGACATTTATGGGGTGGATACTTTGCGGTCAACTTTCAATTGTTTATTCAACAATTAACATCACAGACACCCAAATATGGGACATATAAGTTCTTTGGACTATGAAGAGTACACACATATATGATATGTTGTATTGTACTGTAAACATATTTATTTCTCAAACTGGATTGCCCAGCAGCCACGAGGTGGCTAATCGAGGGGGTCTCCAGACATACAGACATACAAAGGCTATGTACAAAACGCACAGGACGATACACATAGTTTGTTTGCAAGCTCAATTCACTAAGCAGGTACCAATAGTTTAGAAAATATGGTAATAAGAACTATTTAACAAATCGTTTGCTCTGAGTAATGTACAATTTGACTGCAGCAAAAATAACGGTATTTAGATCATCTGAAAGATCCACACTGCCGTATAACATAATTTCAATTAGTCTATTACTATCTAGGTTGAGTAATAAGTTCGGATGAGCGCCAGGTGCCAGCACGTTTGTAACAGACCTCAGCAGTTGTAGCCTGGGCAGAGTATGAAGAGGGCAGAACAATAGAAAGTGACTTGTATCCTCTTTTAAAAAATTGCAAGAGCAGGCTGCGGTAGGTACGATATTCATGTCCAACAAGTGAGAATTTAGTTGAGAACGCCCAAGACGAAGTTGCGTTTGGATAATATTTGCGTAGCGATCTCTGTTGTCCTAAAGCAAATACATTTTGAGCTAGGATTGACTAAAGTGGGGTTTATTTTTAGTGTCTTACCTGTCCTTAATACAATATTGACACCAGTGTACCGTATCTTTCCCAGTGAAGCGGAATGACTGTAACCTAGTTGTATGCTTTTTAATTTTAATATTTTGACATTTGAGGCTGAATTTTTGGCATGCACGTAAGGAATGAAAACCCCGCTCTTCTTTTTATTAAAAGTACCAGCTACCGGGGTATTGGGGAAATGTTTTATTTTCTAAAGAAACTTAAATTTTGCAATGGAACGGTTTTCCCAATCTCTGTCAACACATTCAATTTTTTCCCAAAAAGAAATAATGCATGCATAAATGTACAAGAAAAAAAAACTCCATTTAGAACACATGTCAACAGGCGCCAGCGGGAAACATTTCAATGAGACTACACAGCACTCGTCTCTTCTTACCCCTTACAATATCATGGCTATGTCCATTTCAGCTGCCATAGGGAGAAGTAGGTTTGACAGCTTAATTCACCTGATATGCCCTCTCGTCTATGTAGCCATCTAAGTTCTTAATTACAGATAATACAAATAAAATGTCCTAATATTGATGGGCACCAATCGCGCCGTAACAATTCTTTTCGTGCGTGGAAGTCAGGCGATGCTTATGCCTGAGCGAGGCCTCCCATTTTGCTGGAAACTTTCCCATTTGGGAAACAGTACATCATCAAGAATGTCGTCACCCTGGATCTGATTATTTCTACAGCTGCCAGACCAATCAGGGGAACAAATCCATTTTGTAGATAAACGGAGCGTTTTCAACCCACGCATGCACATCTAGTATGCGCCTCTTTTACTTTCAACGGGGACAGATAGCTTCGTTAAGGTTTGAAATGTTGACAGTATAACAATGAGTAAAAGCATTGGAGTTATTTTGTACATGTACTTCATGCGTTTCCTGATTTCATTCTATGTTTATGTGCATTTAAAGCTGTGTAGGCAATACCGTGTGAATTAGCCAAGATGACGTCTCAGCTGAGTATGCCCAATGAAGCCCAGACTCTATCTGGGCCACATGTCATTAAGGATAGCTTTCTCTCACTGAACATAGAAATGTGCAGAGATTAAATATGAAATGAGGAAAAAGACTTTTATGGATGGAAGCTTGGCTTATTTAGTGCTTTGCCTGGGCTTCTTATTGTCAATAAGATATACTGTTCAAACTGGTCACTAAAATTCACCCTTAGACGTTTCTGGTTCCTAGTGTAACTTGACAAGGTTAGTGGGGAAAAGTCACTTCCTGTCCATACTGATCTCTCTCCGAAAAGGAGGCTAAGCTTCACTGCGCATGCCCGGCTGAGGTGTCATGTCGGCTTATAACTCACATCCTTTCAATGGCAGCGACGCGGTCCACGATTGCCGTTGAGGAAGGTGTCATATTTTACTGTTAATTGATGTGAAGCCTGACACTCCACTGATTAAGTACGGCACACGTTTCCTTAACCGTTCTTAAAATTAGATTAAGCCATACATATTTTTTTGGAGAGGGGGGTATAGATATATAAGATCATATCCACTATTCTGCAGTTACAACCAGTGCATGTAACAAAAATTTGGATATGCATGTGGACGAAAAAATCATATGCTAATCTAAGCACTACATCACGGTGTCATCATACAGTGGTATACCGTAAATAACATCGTATCTTAGATTGAGTACTGAGCAGCCAAACGGCCCATTATGCAAAGATATTTGCACACATGAACTTGTTTGAAAACTTTTTTTCCGAAAGTTTTCAAAACAAGTATACAGCAAGCGGACAACATTTGCGAAATATGTTTCATTTTTATCATGCTTCTGAATAACGCACGTTAGTACATCGTTCACAAGAACTTTCAGCTGAAAAATGTGAGAGATCCTTTAACAAGCATCTCTCTCTCTCTCTCTCTCTCTCTCTCTCTCTCTCTCTCTCTCTCTCTCTCTCTCTCTCTCTCTCTCTCTCTCTCTCTCTCTCTCTCTCTCTCTCTCTCTCTCTCTCTCTCTCTCTCTCTCTCTCTCTCTCTCTCTCTCTCTCTCTCCATATATATATATGTATATATATATATATATATATATATATATATATATATATATATATATATATATATATATATATATATATATATATATATATATATATATATATATATATCTGGCTGGTTTCGTTTCATCTTGTGTCGCTGGCGGTGATTATTTTATAATCAAAAGGCCAACACTGCTTCACAACATAAGATTTTGCACAGGCGTGTGGATATGACCTTTAAAAGTGCGGACATGGTCTGCCTGCATATACAAATGATACACGCTAATAGCTTATATCACATGATATTGATATTTTGAACACATTTAAGGAGAAAATCATTTCATAAATAATGACAAATGGCCAACATTACTTGGAAAGATAGCAAAATCTTCCTTGGAGTGTAGATATTTCTCTTTGGACTAAGGCATAGTAGTGACTTGGGCTCCTGCGTACTGAACATTGACCGCTTCATCACTCGTGGCCATCGCTGTGTTCCCTGATGTAGATACCGCTCAATGCAAGCCAAATAAATAAACGAGGCAACATAAAGCCACGAGGGTTCTGGTGGTGACCTTGAGACCGGGTTCAATATATTGACAAAATAATACAGTCTTTTTAGAGTGCGAGACTCAAGACACAAATCCACTTTATTCGACATAACATGCATAAATATTGGTTAAATCCACGGCCATGCATATAACGAACGGATTAATATCTTATATTTTATGCATGGCTACTGGAAATATATTGTCCGGGCGTTCTTCAGAAAGTTGGTCCATGAACTGTTATTATCAAGTCTAGGCTTCGTGGCTGTATTTACAGACTTCAAATTTCTGAGGATTTGAGACCGACACACATTTAATATTTCATCTAAAAAAAGTAAAATATATCCTGCCCCGTAACTCTTTCAGTGCCAAGTTTTGGACTGAGTCAACAGCTTTCTTCAGCCTGCTTTGGGTGCAATGCGCTCAAAACGCAACGAGAAAAGCTGTTGATTTGGGCAATGATTTTCTACTGGACTATAAGCATGCTGGTATTTTAATGAAATGCCTTTTTACAAAAAGATATTAATATAGTATCCATTTGATAATTCAGAGATCTTAAATACTTTGACCTTAGTCGCAGTTGGAAGTGAAAGAATATACTCAACGCAAAAGGATGCTCATTATAACCAGACATGCTACACGTCTCGATGCATTCCGAAACGATATCGTGAGTCGTTTGGCAAAGTAAAAAAATGATCTGGTTGTTATAAGCTAAAATTTGTAAAGCACATTATGTGCGAAAAAATATTAATAGCAGTCAAGCATGAAAGCGTTACAAATGTATTATGTATGGTCAACAAATAATTCACTGCACGGTGGAATATTTTGCATGAAAAATACCTTGAAAGCCCCGAGCAAGGTTTCAGGTCGATTCAGACAGTATCTGAACATTTTGATACGGATGTGGATTTTATAAAATGTATCCTTTATGAAATTCTCTGTATAAAATTAATTTAAAAATCTTTTATCTTCAAAGTGGGCAAAGAATAGTGTCACTCACAGAATTTAAGGCAATCTATACATTAAGGAACTAAGGATTACAAAAGCGCTTCAAACAGTAAGCGACAAAAGGCAGAATATCTTGCAATGGAATATATAAATAAATAAATAAATAAATAAATGAATGAATGAATGAATGAATGAATGAATGAATGAATGAATGAATGTATGAATGAATGAATGAATGAATAAATAAATAAATAAATAAATAAATAAATAAATAAATAAATAAATAAATAAATAAATAAATAAATAAATCCCATAATGTTAAAGTATTGTGGTCCCTTTCATGCAATATTCCAATACATATTGCCACACCTCTCTCTGATAAGCCACACCAAACATAGAAGTATTCTTGACGCACTGACGGCATCATTGCAAGAGGCTTATCATACACTGCGGATTTTCCGAGCCAAAATGAAATGAGCTGAGCATCTGCTTCAATTATCCACGGGAGGGTAAGTCGCATGCACCGCAGTGATAAATCAAGAACGGTAGCCCCAGGTCTAAGTTACTGCACGCATAGCGAGGATCAAGTAAGAACTTGGAATAAGCCACTTGGATGTCCCATGGCCAACCGTGGCAAGATAGCTGGGTAAAATGCCTTGAGCTTGATACTCAGTTGAAATTGTAAACCTGAGATCATCGGCGCTCCAAGGTGTCGTGACAATTCAACCACCGAAAGAATTTTGGGATTTGAGCGTGACACCTTGGGGCTTACTGTGAGAGCATAAAAGAAGGTGCTCGTTGTTGCTTGCAGGACTCCCTTCCTCCTGTAAAATGTTTCTGATTTAGCAGACATGTAAAATTCACCTTGCGAGGAACGGTAGATCTGAAGCATATGTATACACAAGCGTAGCATTGCTGCAGTGTCAATGTTGCCCTTTTAGCCCTGCTGACTTCTCAGTCAGCAGAGCGTATAAAGTCCGTTTGCAGATGCTGTCTTTAAGACTTCCTAGAAAACGGTCACGTGAAATATTTTGATTTTACACATGGATTAGTTCCCGAGAGGCTTCTATGAAGTTTGCGAAGGAAAGCTGCATTGTTTCAGTCTTTGATAAAATTCGTCTGTGATAAGGCTAATTTTAAATTCGTCTCCAGATTTACAGTTTGAAATTTTATAAGAGTATAATCAAACAAAACACGAAAATAGGTTAACTCTTGACTAAGTTACCGAATATCAAACTTGGCGACCATGTGTCGGTCAGTGCTATCACTGTACATGTATGAAGCATTGCAGTACATGTATTTCAATATGAACAAAACTGCTGCGCAGAAGGCTTTGATCTTACACACAAATGTTTGCGAGATGGGCTTCTACCAACTTTGCAAAGAAGATGATGAAGATGCAGTGCTTTTACTTTACTTTATTTTAACTTCTTTCATGAAATGAAACAAAACAACAGGGCTGTGTGAAGAGCCCATGCTCAGCTGACCTAGAGATTCATCACTTTTTTGGCTGTATAAGAAGAGGGAGAGTATCAAGGTCAACTGTGTACTGAGTGAGTGTGACCTTTATGGAAGAACACTAACATGTGCAACATCAAGGTTCCAGTTCAAGTGGTTCTCAAATTATAGTGAAGAGTAAAATTCATGTATGTTGCACTGTGACCTCAGAAATGGGTCAAGATCACTCGTGTACTGTCCAAGCGTGACCTTCATAGAGAAACATTAAATGTGCACAAACAAGGTCCTAACTCGATACAGATCTCACGTTATCAAGTGAACAGTAAATTTAATGGCAGTTGTCCTGTGACGGTAGGAATGAGGTCAAGGTCACCCATGTACTGTCTGAGTGTGGCCTTCTAAAAGAATCATAACCGTGAAAAAATTCAAAGTCCAAGCTGAAATAGTTATCAACTTATCATCTGAAGAGCCGAATACATCTAAGTGATCTTATGACCTTGAGAATGAGGTCAATGTCACCCATGTACTGTGTAACTCCCGTTGTCATGCCCTCCAGTGTTCATATGCAATTCTGATTCAATTGACCCAGTGGTTTTGGGGGAGAACATTTAAAGATTTAGCCAAAAATCACTGAAGCGTAACCACATCATAAAGCCTGGTAGAGACCTACCCAAAGTATACTCCCACCAAGTATAAAGACGATGCGGTCAGCGGTTTTGGAGAAATTGTCAAAAAGATTACTTACCATTGCAAGCCCCATTGATTTTCATGCTCATCAATAGGGATATGTACATTTTCCGAGTGCCCAAACTGAAAAAACAATGCAAAACATTAGGACTCCACAGCAATGCCACCTGATGTACAGTTTAATTTGACCCCTTCCACAAGGCACATGTGCACCATGTTTCAAAATGATCTGAATGACGCCTTTTGAAAATTTGTCGAAAATAGCAAAAAGTACACAAAGATTCATGAAAAAACGGAAAAATTTCCAGCGCCGTCTCTTGAACAAACTAAGATCTAGGGGTCCCCAGAAGTGTCCCTATGCAATTTCGGAGGAATTAACCATACTTTGCCGCAGAAAAAGATCTTTTAAGATTTGCCCCCCAAAAAGACCCCCCCCCAAAAAAAGAAATGATAGAATAAAATATACCAAACAAACAAACAAACAAATAATCAAACAAACAAACAAACAAACAAACAAACAAACAAACAAACAAACAAACAAACAAACAAACAAACAAACAAACAAACAAATAAATAAATAAATAAATAAATAAATAAATAAATAAATAAATAAATAAATAAATAAATAAATAAAAATAAAAATTCACTGGAGCGTGACCACTTGAAGAAACTTGGTAGAGACCCACCCTAGGTACATCCCCATCAAGTTTGGGAGTGAATCAGGCTGACGGTTTTGGGGAAGAAGTCGTAAATTTGAATTGTGGACGGACAGAGGGACGGCGGACTGTCCTATAAGCTCAGCTGAGCTAAAAAACAAAAACAAAACAAAACTGTTCATGAACTACTGGGCCAGTTGCTTTCATGATATAAACTGGGTTCTAATCATGTGATCGCGTAGTTCACATTTTCAGCACCTAATGGCACTGCAATTTGTAGCTTTATTCTTGTATGAATTCGTCTGTGATAAGCATATTTGCCACATCTTCTCGAAAAGAGCTGAGTGGGGTAGTTTAATTTTTTCTCTGCCCGAAGGTGTAGAGAGGAAAGATGATAGAAGTTTGTGAAAATGACGGGGATATGTCAATTTTGGTAACGTAACGGAATAACAATCTGCGACCATGTGTCGTAGGGCGTTGGACTGCAGAGTGAATAGAGACACGTTCTGTAATATTGTGTAGCTGTGGTATTGGAATGTTTAATTTGAATATGGGTGTCCCGTGGGTGGTTCCCTACTAAATTTCATAGTGAGTGATATTGTGATGCAATCATTTTGCATCCTGTAATAAAGAGCGGGGAGCAATGATACTAATCTGGAGCATTTTTTTAAAAAATTTATTTATTATTATTTTTTTGTTTGTTTGTTTTGTTTTGTTTTTGCAACTGTAGACGTGCAATTACTAGTACTTGAATGAAAGTTCAGTTTACAAAGAATACGAATCAATATCGTTATGTTAATTCCGAGTATATCCTGTCATAATTTGCAATGACACAATTAAAGATTAAGTTCAGCTCATATAGATCCACCATAAGGTACATCGTGCGGGCTTTGTTTCGTTGGGCCGGTCTCTAGGGAACCATAGGAGCCCACTGAATACCCTACTTATTCTGCTGACAAAAACATAACTTGTAATCCAAAACCCCATTGTGTGGTTGGTTTTTGTTGATGAGTCATATTTCGTTCCCAAGACATATCTCTGTATTTGTATTTACTCAGAAACAGAGTCTGCATTCGAAGAGAAATATAAATCATAGCTCTGTCTATTGATATTATGTTAGAAAACAAGCAATCCACTTAATAAACATTTTTCTGTACATAAGCTAAATTGCATAGCAAATTTGGACGAAAATTATCTTGCCTTTACGAGCTTTACTTACTCTGAATCATGCGTGTAGAAATTCCGTCTACTCCATCGTATGTTGTCCTTAGAATATTATCATGGGCGCTGATAAAATAGCCTGAATATCCTATATAATATATGCTGCCATCTGGATAAGAACGTCCAGGTTCACCTAAAGCAGACCTCTTAGAATCTTAACCTGTCTCGTTCACCTGGACTTCCTGGATTAAGATCGACTTTCATTGCTGCTAAGGCAAATAGAAATTCATCAAACTAGGTGTATAATATGGTTAGAAAGATGAACTTTGAACCTTATTCATTGATGAGTATAGGAGGTTAAAAGATGTTCTGTCTTATATGACAATGATAGAACGAACAAATGCCATCGGTGCACCAATCCTGATGGTGCAAGAGGAAATGGCAGCTTGGCGGCCATCGTGGGACACTGTCCTGCGTTCTTTGCTTTGGAAGACTTGTCGCCTCTGGCTACGGAACATCGAGATAGTCGTGCTGAATTAAGGGTTTTATGTGTACCTTGACATAAACACAGCAAACGTTGGCCTCATAAAAGGGCAAACCCAGCACCGACAATATTTTCAGACCAGTTGGTATAAAGAAAAAAAATAAAGACCCTCGCAGACTGGTACCACGCGGCATTCTAGCATCATCAAGAAGACATAAACCCACGAATAACTGAACGCAAAACTTTTACACAAAAAGTTGATATTTACTGTATTTGGCAGACCAGCAGAACTGGAGCTGCTATTCAATGTATGATGCGTACCATACAACATTGTGGTACTTGGGTTGCCATCCTCTTAGAACTGCACCAATCACTCGACCGTAACCTTTATATACAAGTTTGGATATTTCTAACAAAAAAGCTAATGATTTGCTGCAGAATAGAGTGTTGAATCCCATAGCTATTTTAAATCGTATTTGATTACAATAAACAGAATCATGCCGCATAAATCATGGATTAATGTAACACGTCACACGACCAACTGAAACACACTGTGCGTCACTTTGGTCACTTCATGACAGATGCCCGGATGAAACACATGCATGATAGTAGCCTCAGGGGGTCCACACGATTGCTGTTGCATAACGGAACTGACGTTTAAAAGTAATGTTGTCTTATAATTCTTTGAGAAAACTTGCTCGACAGTCAAGTACACTTCCTCGTAGCTTTCCTTTTGTAGATATTACGATTTTGGTACAAAATTTAATCATATTTGTGCTACATTCAAAGTTTTTACTTTTGAGGTTTTTCATACAAAACTGGCTATATAGTACAGAAAAACGTTACCCAGGTTTAGTTGGCGGTACAGTGTACAACGTCAAATTACACAAGGAGCCTGACGTCTCGGTTTTGGTAGCTTTTTTCATGGGTCTAGATTGCCGAGTTCTTAATTACATCAAAGTTCTAGAAGTACCCAGATAATTATATCAACGGAAGTAGATTGAATTACTAAATGAAAACACACTAGATACGTTAGATGTGAAAAAGAAACGAGCGAGTCTGTCTACCCAACGGGCTTTGGTCCACTTATCCCATCCACTGTAACACTGCCCATAGCGCTACAAGAGACGACAAGCAGAAATTGATAATAATGCAGAGGCAATATGAAGGAAGTGTGAAATGTAACTTGGTGTCGGCAGCACGCCCTGCCTAAGGGTTGCTCTTGTACCGCTAATGTATTGGGCGGCAAATGACCGTAGAATGCTTGAAGATACAGAGAAGAATACTGTCCGTGCAATAGAATTTGCGACAGTTTATGAAGCACAAACGTCACACGCAATACCAATGCAAAGTGCATATTTAGATTGTGTACATGAAGTTTTGTGTGACCTTTTCCTCTGGCGTTGTAGTATATATAAAAAAAATAAATAAATAAAACAAAGGAAGAATTTTGCTATTTGCAGGTATTATTATATGGAGATAGCGATAGATATGGCGATATTTTGCACTGATAAGGTTAATACTGGGCATTGTGAAAGTAAAGAGGTCGTTCTTGATTGGTAATACTGTGATAAACTTATCGATAAATGAACCTGTGCATGAGTGGGTGATCCGACGAACAGGCAGGTGGTTGGCAGATAGCCAGAGAGACGAGGACGTAATGTAAGTTAGGTGTTAGTTTGGAGAGAGGCAGACGGACAGAGAGAGACAGAGAGAGAGAGAGACAGAGAGAGACAGAGAGAGAGAGAGAGAGACTGACAGACAGACAGACAGAGCAGACGAGTGATTGAAAAAACGAACGAAACAAAACTTCAGGAATGTGCCTGGAAAAACAAACCCATGACTGAAAGATTAACGAAATACCAGTTGAAATTTCAAACATTGTAACTATATACTCAGCATTTTCTATGGATATATCCAGTTCGCTTCAGTGTGTCTTTCCTTTCTTGTCTATTTCTTTTTTTCTATGCCGTGCTTTGTTTCACCAAAGAGGAGTTTCTATGGTTTCCAGTTTTGGATTGCAAATATTGTCCTATGGTAAACTTGTCAATATTCATCAGCACATGTCCAAATGCTTCATTCAGATTAAAGTTGTTCAGACCAACATGAAATGTATAATTGTATGCTCAGGCACACAGGGTGGATTAAACGTAGCTCGTAGAGGGAAAAATGAGCAATATTTCGTCATCTCATATAAATAAGTAACGTGAGTTGCGCATATAAACGACGAAACAAGTGGACGTCAATTTTTTTACGTCATTAACATCGCGTATCTTCACTAGTTTTGCGTCTGCCTCTACTGGACACTGCAGGTTTTACAGTTTATTGTCTTCCAGATTATTATAAAAAAGTTACATCCAAGTGAAAAGAGAGCACAAGAGAAGGCGTCATGCTTTTTTTCTCTCTCTCTCTCTTTCCTTTTTTTTTTAACTTGGCTTTATGAATATACGTCTGAAAGGGTACATTGTAAATACCACATGTCTCCACATATAGATGGTTCTGCATTGAAAACAGTGCGCTGAACGCTAAGACAAATTAGATGTACTTTCGCCGAAAGGAATGACATTCTGTACGTTTGATGCCTAATGGTGGCCGGGATTAAAAGTCAAGGAACATGACACCCATATTCTTGCTTCAGGCAGCAGAATAAATAGTCACGTTGTTTGTTAAAGTCACACACTTTAAACGAAAAAGATGCGTGTTCATTAACTGCCACCTTTGAGTTAAACATTAAAATATTGAAAAATGGTACTCTGTGCATAGTGTTTGGAAACGCATTGTCCTTTTGTTAAGGTTCGATTGGAGAAGGAGTAAATATTGCTCCGAAACGCGAAGTGTTATGATATGTGGAACTGGTTTGTGACAAGACGAGGCGCACTCTGTTTTGTGGGACGCTGAAGGTATTTTCAAGTTTACAAGGACGACCGTATATGTAAGATAAATGTCATCAGTTGGCAATTAAAAACCACCTGAATACAAAGGAAAGAATGAATGTGGGATCTGGCGATCCTGCATTAATCAGTGGGGGAGTTGCGTTGAATCTTTTTGCGACAATAGATCTAAGGAAATGCTTCCAACCGAGACTACAAAATCAAAATTGCTCAAAATCTTTGTCTTGTACCTTTATTATAATTATAAGGCTTATGGCCATGATGTCGAACCGGTTAATATTTTACAATTTTGCTTCATAAGTATTAACCTCTAGACGCGATTCATGTTCCAAGCTGGAGACAAGTCAAGGTAGAAAGGCAATATGTATGTATGTATGTATGTATGTATGTATGTATGTATGTATGTATGTATGTATGTATGTATGCATATATAAGTGTGTGCGTGTGTACATGTGTGTGAGTGTATTGACATGCGTAGTACATGCGTATCTTTTCTGTATGGATCACGATCAAATATTAGATGTGAGTTGAGCGCGCTGTGGAAGCATCTTTGGATCAACACGCTGCTGACATGACATGAATGAAGTTTAATTTCTTGCATGGTATATGCCTGACAACAGCTTGTTTTGGTGAAAGTGTACTAGTTCTGTCTAACAAGAAAACCAGATACTATACCTTTCCAACATGTGCATTGTCAACACGTTGTTGCGTGATACACATTTTCAACATAAAATATTTAGTCCGGTTTGTTTGGAACCATACCTTGGCAAATCTTCCGGGCCAAGTCTTTTTTCTTTCTTTTTTTTGTTTTTTGGATTCGTTTTGGGGTTCCAAGAGAAAAAGAAACAACTATGCTAAAATCTTAACTTGAATTCCATAATTTAGTTGACATCCTTTAAACCCAAGAGTAGCCTAACAGGTACTGCTCCCAAAATGCACTTGGTATATTCTCTGGGAAACAATGTAAATCCTTAATTATATTTCTAAATAAGCCAATAAGTGTGCATTTTGATAACTTTGTTATTCACGCCCGTCACAAAACTAGTATGTATTATGCTTTGAATCTTTCGTGTCTGTGTAGGAATACTTGCCTTCTGTTGACCTCCCGAAAGTCAAGTCATAATTTGGTTCTGATCCAAATGAGATACAATTGTTTGCCGACGTGACTAACATAGCCTGAAACAAAGGACTACATTTTTTATGTGTCTTAGGGAAACAATTCGCAAAACATAATGAAGCCGTGCTCCTTGACATTTCCTCGGGCAGTAATCTTTGGTTTGATCAGTTGCTTGGTCTTCCGTTTTTTCTTTATTATTATTATTATTATTATTATTATTATTATTATTATTAGTAGTAGTAGTAGTAGTAGTAGTATCATCATCATCATCGTCGTCGTCGTCGTCGTCACCACCATCATCATCATCGTCGTCGTCGTCATCATCATCATCATCATCATCATCATCATCATGTCTGATTCATTTTTCTTCATTTCAAAAGTGCCAGAGTGCACAAAATGAACACGTGATGTGTTCGAAAGAATATCTTTCTGACAAACTCAGATGCTGGCTATAATTTGCTAGCAGGAAGTGTACAGCCTTAAATGTATTTTTTTTTCTTATTGCTAAATGAAGCAATTTTAAAGTTTATTGCAAATCAATTGTTTGTTTTGGGTTGTTTTGTTGTTTCCCTCGTTAATACCAAGGCACGTCACCATTATCCGGGAACGAGATAGTTATCTTTTCCTTGTATAACATCACTGATATTGTAATTAGACTAATGTAGATTGGTAAATTTACGCAAATTACTCGCAAATGAAGCAGTGCTTTACTGGCAAGAATAAAAAAAAGATTAATGTTCATAGAACTGGTAATTTGGTTGGCACTTGCGATGTACAAGCCATAGTAAAAACTTCCGCGTTCGAACAAATCCTGAAACATCGTGTTTTACCTTTGAGGATTAAATTTCATCGTCAATTTTATAGTTGTATGTTTCATTGGCATGGTCATGATGATATGACATTGCGGTGACATACGAGACTACAAAAAGTTTAAAAAAGACATGTCATTCATTATTGAGAAATTCATATCTATATTAAATGTATTTAATGGGTGTTTAGGGACCTACAATGGGTATGGGGTTTGTTTTTTATGTCTAGCGTTTAAAAAATGACTCATGCCTTCGTTTGTCAACAACGCATGTTTATTTTGAAGAACTTATCTGAATAATACAATAACAAGTTTAAATAACACTAAGAAAACACTGCAACAAATGATCGAGAATATACGATTTTATATATGCTGTAAATGTCACCAAAACTTTAATTATTTTGGGGCGTTTTTAACATTTGTCAGTTGAATGATGTCACTTGTCAAAAAAATAAAAAAGATAATTGTGATAGGTAGAGACACATCCTTATTTTTTTAAGTATGCTGTTTTTTCACCGTGAGGCTATGGTGGTACATTGGTGCCAACCTAATGTTATTTTCATCTCGTAATTACCAGTTACTGTCTCCTAGTTACGCGAGAGTTATCTCGTAATTACGAGACACAATCTCGTAATTAGGACTTAGCCAAGGATGTAGAGCTCTTCAAACTGGAGAGTAAAAGTCTGTGAAAATATTAAGTGTCAACCAAAGAGTTATTTCGAAGGACCACCATTTCCTCCCAAATGAGATATGAAAAGCAATGGTACAATAAAGTAAACAAACGCCCCACATATATCCCTATAACACGTGCTTAATGTTATCAAAAAGGTATAGCATTTTTCCAAAAAGTACATATTTTATGTTCTGAACGAGCGGGACTCGAACCTGCAACCTTTGGCACCAGTCGCCTAGCTGAAATGGGAAACGCACATATCCATTCGACCAAATCCCCATTCCTAAAAAGAATGGTTCAATGAAGACAGTTATGTTCGAGTGCCATATTAACACGGTTATGCAGTATATTTACTGAGTCGGCATTTATTTTATATATATATATATATATATATATATATATATATATATATATATATATATATATATATATATATATATATATATACATCTTAGGTTGCATTTTTCATTTCCAGCTAGGAGAGTTCTACATACTTGCTTAAATCGTAATTACGATATAACTATATCCTAATTACGAGTTACTATCTCGTAATTACGAGACAGTTATCTCGTCACGACTAAGGTAAGGATGTAGAACTATTCTAACTGGAGAGTAAAAATATGTGAAGACATTAAGTGTGAGCGTATTATATTGTCCGTAGAAAGAAAGAAAGATGCCACCCCCATTCGTTTAACATGGGACTCTCTAAATATGCCTTTATATGGAAAATGTTGGTGTCGCATGGAACCTAATGTAACATCAACAGGATAGTTTGGACATATACCTGAGCAGTCACACACACACACACACACACACACACACACACACACACACACACACACACACACAATGAAGACAAGACAACGGCCAGAGAGGTGCGGAAAGGGTGTCTGCTGTTGGGGTGCCTATGGACATTATAAGGGGGGCATAGCAATACTGGGAGCAATGTGAATCCATAATGCCATGGCGTACAGGTCACACACAGCTGTAAGAAAATGGCAGGTGCAGAATTATTGGGGTGTTGGAGGCTGGCCTTCCCAAGGCTGAGATCACCAAACTGACAAGCAGCATGCCAAGGCGGATTCAAGCTTGCTTATAGAAGAGTGGTGGTCACACCCGCTATTGATGCATGCAGCCTCCCAACAACAACAACAACAACAACAACAACAACAACAACAACAACAAGAAAAGTCCTTTTAAGGACCACCATTTCCTCCCAAAAGATGATATACATACTCAAATAAACAAACTACCCACACACATCCGCGATCCGCGTAAGATGTGCATAATATTGAACAAAGGGGATGTCATGTTTTTTGCAAGGAGTATATATATATATATATATATATATATATATATATATATATATATATATATATATATATATATATATATATATATATATATCTAAGGTTGCATTTTTCATTTCCATTTAGAAGAGTTCTGCATCCCTGCTTAAGTCGTAATTAGGAGATAAATAAATAAATAAATAAATAAATAAATAAATAAATAAATAAATAAATAAATAAATAAATAAATAAATAAATAAATAAATAAATAAATAAGTCACCATATAGGGCTGTGCACGGGTTGACGTTTATAATTTTGTTTCAAACTTATATTCATCGTATCACTGAGGGGTATGTCTGAAGAAAGTGTGACAGTTGAATCAAGGTGTTCACAAATTCCGATTTTAAATGTTACGCTATGTTAAGATAAGTGCCTGAATATACGCATTGACCGGAGCTTCACAATGCGATAATACTTATGTGCTCTTCTATGTAAAATGGTCCCATTGATCGCCACTTAATGGCGCGCTATAACAATTGATGCATTGTTCAATATGGAATGGCAAGGTAGCAACGAGAGAATGGATTAATATGTTAATCTAATCAAAAAGACACCAGGGGTTGCAAGCAGCCCTTTATTGTTGCCCTGTTTTCTCAAAGGTCTCATTGGTGCTATTGGTGTTACAATATACCACATGTTTCAGATTGTTTATGTAATTCCTGTATCCACCTGGCTTTTAGGAAACGTTGGAGTGGTGTTCCTTTTTGGAGTTTTCTTGATCGTACAGGCGTTCACACGTGTTGTCACATTTGCCCATGTTTGACGTCTGGCAAAATACAATTTTAACCTTCACACCCGACCCACCCACTGGAATGCAAGCTATCTGACCTAATCCTTGATTGGCCCGCTCTTAACACTTTACCGCCGATTTTATATGCAGAGACCAGTGAGTCCAAAATTATCCTCGGCGATCTTTCTACCTTAATAGTTTTGCCTTTCAAACGCAGTAATTAACGCTGTCAGTGCCAAATTTTGCACCGAGTCAACAGCTTTTATTGGCGAGCATTGGGCGCAATGTGCCCAATGCGCGCCGAGAAAACTGTTGACCTGGAATATTTTCTCTGGAACTAGAGGCATGCTGGTACTTGAATGAACGGTCTTTTTACGAGAAATACGAATCTGGGATTCTTAGGATAATTCAGACTAATTAGACTTAAGGAGAGATCGACTTTAGACGTGATTGGCACTGAAAGAATCAAAATGTCGAAATAATACCCACCTGCAACATCATATATCGCAAGTTGACATTCTGTCAACTTTAACGACAAACATCGTACTCATCTGAATCAAGATGCTAATTCGAAATTTGCATTCCCCATGAAAGGGCGTCCCAATGAAGAACCGAGGTGCATTGTTTCAAAAAATTACAACGTTAACCCAGAGCAGCACTTCTCCTTTGAGCCTTTGGACACAGTGTTGTCAGAGCGTGTTGTCAGAAAACTGATGAGCGAGTCTTACAATTTGTATGGATCAAGGTATTAAAGACTTAAATAGGGTGGCAAGACTCTAAAAACTAATATATTCGCGCTTTGTCCCACCGCTCTGCAGAGGTTTGAATAACATGTAAACGGATGGAACTTTAAACAGCGGTCGCGGCCTCTCCTTCGATGTTTTATATGGCGTATTTCAATAGAAATGTATCAGACAGAGCTTCAAGGGATACACTGACAATACAGGAGAACATCGCAAAACAAAATGCACTACGACTATGATACCTATTATTCGTACGAATAGTGTAGCAACTGTATCCTACCAATCAAAATGAACACCAAAGCAGTTCGTTGCGATGGCCACTTTATATGGTATATGCTAGAGATGGGAGCCGGTTCACAACAAGCCATGAAGAGGTTCCAACCGCTTCCAACCAGGTCCAACCGTGGGTTCGTCGGCAATCCAAGCACACTGAAAAACATGACCAAATTTCAAAACTAAAACTTTTACTTGTCACTAAATATTCATTTTTATATGCATTTAAATTTCCCATTTATTCCTTTATTTTCTTACCAGCGAGCAGAAAAATCAGCGCCACTTTATACTTTATTTTCGTGTAATTAGCATATGGAAAAATCAGCATTTTTGGCTGCTTCAGGTGTCAAGCGTCAACGTTTGTCTGTTAGTGTTATCAGCATCAGAAAAAAAGCCTTTCGCAGGGCACACTGGTTGTAGGGATTCCCAGGTATGGCAAAACTGGGGAAACTGTCACACCCGATGCCCCGCTTTCCTGAACAGACATTAGTTTTATTTTTCTTATAACAAAACGTGCGCAAAGTATGCTGGTATAGTTTATCTTCTATTAATTTGTACTGAGGTGAACTTGTGCGGCCCTTTTGTTCTTAACACGCGCGGCAAGTAATGTGGCGAATGTGTATTATAAATTCTTCAAACAATGCCCCCTTTATCAAGAAGTTAGCAAGGCATGATACAATACATGTTTTCCCCAGCTTAGGATAACCAACGCGTGTTCATTTTTATCAACACTGTTCTGCCCCAACCCATTAGTGGCAATTTACTAAGTTAAGTTTAATCAATCTGTACAGTCCGTTCGAACCGCGGTTGAGATACAGTGTCCAATATCATATAACAAACACTACGACCACTTCCATGTAATCACCAGCAAGAAGCAGAAAGCTCCTAGGTACCATTTTCCAATAAACAAAATTAAACTCACCGTACCTTTCGCGCCATTCGTGCATTGTGACCTTGACGCGCTGTAGTGTCTGTCTAAAACTTGGGCACTTTCAACTCCCGTCGGTTTGTTTGGGAAAACTGCACAAACAGCTCAAAACAGAAGTTTCAAGTTACTGTTGCTGAATTTGGGAACAAACATTTATTTAATACCCCTTGAATATATGTATATATATATATATATATATATATATATATATATATATTTTATATATATATATATATATATATATATATATATATATATATATATATATATATATATATATATATATATATATATATATATATATATCACTACACATGACATCAGAATAGTGGTTAGGGTATTCGATTCGCGGCTGTGTCGACTAAACAAATGTAACTGAATCTTTTGGCAACATATTTGTTAATTCCAAAAGTTGGGAAGAAGGAAGTCTTACTTCACATCTAATGCCAAGCCTGTTTATAACCATCAAGTTATCACGTACACATGAATAATAATGCAGCTGGCTGTAGGCATAGGGCAACGCTGTATTCAACGGTCGTCCCTTATCGCAGCCTCTGTTGCGCCTCGAGTGTTCACTTTGGGCACAAATCGGCGACGTTAACGTTTGGTTGACTGATAATTGACACCAAAGGACAAAAACTTGGGTGGGGCTTATTATTATCATCATCATCATCATCATCATCATCATCATCATCATCATCATCATCATCATCATCATCATCATCATCATCATCATCATCATCATCATCATCTAGTTATTCATTATATTTAATCCTGATTTTTATTTCATGTTATTTTAATTTATTTATATTTGTTATTTTATTGTAATCATTTTTTTTGGGGGGGGGGGGGTCGTCTTACACTGGGAAAGATTAGTTTGGGTTTGATTTTAACCGATCGGATACAAATGCTACACCCTTCCGGCACGAGCTCAGGTGGCATAATATAGGTTAATAAGTACAAAAAAATGTAATAACTCTCCACCTCCACTGGGAGAAGAGCTACGATAGCCGGTCATGTGACGTCTGCTATTTTTTGTCTGTTTTTGACATTTTGCTTTCCCCACGTCGTGATGACTAATGTGTGTCTTATGTTTTGTTTTTATACCACAAGAGCATGCTTTGGCCACTGTAAATGTTGGGATCCCTAAATGTAAACAGCTACGGTAACGCAGCACAAACAGGTGAGCAACTGATAAACTGACAGTTAACACGAAGCAAACTGACAAGTTAGAAATGCTGAACTTCCTCCTTGTGGATATATTTTGAACAAAATTTCTACTGTAAATGTCCAAAGAGTGAACTTTGGAAGCATACATCTCACAATACAACTACTTATTCCCTGTTCCTGTTGATAATTTTGAGCAAAGAAAGCAGACTTATTAGCCACACCACTCTGACTAACCACATACATTGTTCCAGTTCCTATTGCTTTTCTTGATGAGGGAAGGGATACCATCCAGGGATTGCATGGAAACACGAAACTAGTCACCCCCATCGACTATTTCCGGTTCCTGTTGGTATTTTGAGATCAATTTGAGGACACATATGGCGTAGGCGCTTGATGAATTCATCGATAGTAGGCTTTTTTGTCTTTTTTGGTTTTGTTTTGTTTTTTGTTTTCTTATGGTTTTGTTTGTTTGTTTGTTTGTTTGTTTTTTCTTGTTTCGCTTTTTATTGTTCTTGTTTTCCCCCCTCAGGAACACCCATCTCAACTGTGACTATCAACAAGCAACCTAAATTAACCATTCTCACTGCATTTGTGCTCCCAAATAACATGACCTGACCATTAACGTTCTTCCTTATCATATCATATTTTATGTGCGTGCAGATGCGTCACCTTAACCAGGCAGATCCACAAAAGGCCTTAACATGGGACATTCGATCGTTGAAGAACTTCTGTAAGATCGCTACAGTATAACATCCAAAACATGTTGCGACTTTGTGTGGCAGATGATTGCAAGCAGAGATGCGTCGGCCAACATTTTCGTAGTAATGTGTATGGCATTAGGATCGAGGCTCTGATGCCCAAATTATGTCTTTCTTTTTCTCCCTTAAACCATGAAGATTTACACAAGCCTAATGAAAATAAATGTGTCATTGACAAAAATGTCTTCTTTAATAGCTTCACATATGTGTTTCCTGAGCGACAATGATCATATATATAATGTATACGTATATATATATATATTATTCCCCTGTGTGCTGTACAAGTATGGATGTCGTCTCCCTCAGTGTATAATTCTCGCTGATGTGGCAATGTTACACCACTTGACGTGAATAAAATCTGGATAACTAATGTTGTAAAAGTTTCGTAATAGTCTCTCTGTGGCACATGATATTATGGATGCAGGTGTTTCCCTGGTAGCAGTGTTAAAAGAGGATTACATAAGACAATCTCTGTGCTGCTGTTGGATACCAATCCACTTAACTCTTTCAGCACCAACTGCGACTTAATTCCAGCAACTACAAGAGAACTGATCTGCATCAGGATGAGGGTGCTAGATTCACGTTCCTTGTAAAAAGAACTTTCATTCAAGTACCAACATCCATGCAGTTACATAAATTATAAAAGTCCTTGTCAACCGCTTTCGTTGGCGCGCTTATGACACAATGCGTGTAAAGCGCGCCAAGGAAAGCTGTTCACCCAGTCCAAAACGTGACACAGAAAAAAATACAACACAATCGCAAAATTTCGCCCCTTAGCATGGGAGTTCGTTTATCCTCATTTGTTCATTTATATTTATATCAAGTGCCAGTGTATCTTTCTCCCTGCATGCAGAGACCATGTGAGCCATTTTAATTGAGTAACCCTTAATCTGATTTACACCGGCTATATCGATTGGTCGTCCGCGCAAGAATTTTTCTCCGGTGCGAAATGATAGATTGATCTCCCAAAGGCCGAAATTTCACTGAATGTACGACCATTAATGTGTTGCGGGTTACGATTCCGTTAAATTTTCTATAAGTGCATGGATGAATTTGTTCCCGGTGATATACTGATGAGTCAGAATAAAGTGGATTTCACGCCATACAATAAAGTTTCATTTACCTGTTTTTCAATAGTTATCCAAATGGCATAATACCCACAAAAGGCATCTAAAACTAGGTGTTGCAAACACCCTCAGGTACACGACTAGGAGGGAAGATTTGCGAAAAATTCATATCAGGCCAGCGTATAGCACCGATGACGTAGATGTACAGGGCTGAGTTGTTGCATAATTGACCGTTTCAAACAGTTCTCTGCCCCTCCCCCCCCTCCCCCCGCATGTGGTGTGACAACAGCGTACCGTACCTTATGCTGTCCACATACTATCTCTATGCCACACGCCACCTCAATTTATATTCACAAAAAGTCATGGTATCCTGACAAGAATGTGGCTCAGTTCGTAGAACCTTCTGGGCCAGGGGTTGTAAAAATCGAACATTTTCCTCCTATCAAGTGTCCCTGCCAAAGTTTATAGGAAAGAAACAGTTTTTCAGCGCGACTGTCACAGTTGAAATACCTTCCGGCCCGCTGAAAGGGAGACTTATGGTGACCTTTCCGTACACAGATATCCAAAATATCAAACAGCCGTGACGTGGCAGAACGAAAATGATACCACGGGATTCAGTAACGACGGGTAACGTCCCCATTTTTGTTTTGGTTTAGATGGGCTCATGCAATAATTTTGGAAAGAGGACGCGCCCTGAGAGGGGACAGATAGATGGGCTACAAAGGTGCTCTTACTAGGGGCTAATGGGGAGGGGGCAAAAATTCATGGACTGAAGGCAAATTTGGGTGCACTTTACACTGATTGCGGGGGAGGAGGGGGGGGGGGGCTTTGGAAGAATAAGAAATATCCAGGAAAAGCCTTAACTGAGACGTTTTTTACTTTCTGTCGAAAGAGAAGGGGTCCACGTGCTAGGTGCAACGGAATTCACCGGTAGGTTGATGGGTGTTATTTCGCTGTTGCAGCATCGTTTACGAAGTTTATGATTAACCATTTTGGTGCCAAGTTATAGAGTAACTTCAGCAGTATGCCGAAAGCTCGCCGAGGAAAACTACTGACCACCAGTAATCTTCTTTTCTGTTAAAAAAATGGGCGTTTTTTTGGTAGTCGTCCCCCCCCCCCTTTTTTTTTTTATTTTATAAATTCCAAAATCATTATGACATTTAATAGATAAGCGCAACTCCATTTGCGATTAGTACTGAAAGAATGATTATTGTAGAATGACAGTTTAATGCCATGACGGATGATAAAGATCATTATCCCAAGACGAAATTTAATACAAATAAAGCAGGTTTATGTAGCTATTTTCGGATTATGGTTACTGGTATTTTGCAGCGACAGAATAATATGCTCTGCTTTCCGTAAGTTTGCAATTTTAAAATTACCACAATTGTGCCGAATATTCAAGTAATATGCAATCCAATCAAGCAAATGGATGTTATTAGCAATGAAGACGTTTGAAAGTTAACTAGGCTAAAAGTAATAAACTGAGATACATAACATCGAATGCCGAACAGCTGAACTCAAAAGTTATGGCGTAGTTGGACTACTCTTTATTCAGATCCTTCTGAAGCAGCCTGACGTCATCACATTAAATCACATTTTGTGCTGAGCAGCCATTTTCCGGCCAAACAATATAATAGATGTGGTCATACATTGTGTTTTCATTCATTTTATTATTATTATTAAAGCAGGTTGTCTCGACGAAAATATAAGATGCTCTCTTCATTGATATAGAAATAGTACGACTTGCATCATATGATAAGATTTGTGTGACAGCTACAACGGGGTCAGATCAGAAATGATATTTTTCAAAACGATTTTTTCCCTGCAAACCTCTATAGGACGTGATACAGATTATTCTTTGTAGGCAAAAGACACAACAAAGAATCAAAGACATCCACCTGATGGATCGATGAATAAGTGGACGGATTGGCTAATTGGTGGAGAAGTGAATGGTTAGAGAGATAATTCGATAGGCACGTGTTGATAGATACGCACGAATATTACTGTTTTTCTTCTTTTTCAACAGTAAAGAGGTATCTTTACATAAAACACTGGAGTTCGCATTCTTACCGCAGTACACTATCCTTGTTACTTTCCATTTGAAAAAAAAGCAGAGAAGTTACTTATGTAGGTGGTGTACAGGCAGATTGGTTGTGTCGGTCAAACCTATTTGCCTATTGATTAACAAAATGTACCGAATACATATTTGTTCCGGCCTTTTCATTACAGCTTCTAATTCGCTTTGTGCGAAGAAGTTATTTTCATTCCACCGTCGCTCACAGGACTGACGAAATGTATGACTTGACACGTGACTATATATATACATATATATATATATATATATATATATATATATATATATATATATATATATATATATATATATATATATATATATATATATATATATATATATATATATATATATATATATATATATATATATATATATATTTATATGTACGCTCAGATGCTACCTACCGGAGTGAATTTCATTTCTGAATGTGACTTAAAAAACAAGGGTTTTTTTTTCGCTGTCGTAATATATTACCACAGAGAAATGTCGTATATGATTGTGTCTCGAACAAAAGTATGTGCGCAGTTGAACGTCGCTTCCCATTTCTGACTGTGATACAACGTATCTTGACAGATGACACTTCTGTATGTGCCTTTGGTGGAACGTAACTTCACAGATTGTAATAAAAAGATTGGTCGATACGTTGTAGAGGCTACAGTTTCTTGATAACATTGCAGAGATTTTTTTCTTAGTGTCGCCCTGCCTTATTATGGTAGGGTGGAATACCTATTTCGTTATTCGTTATTGGGCCTCTTCACTTAACAGTGATTTGTGATTGAGTAAAAAACTGAACCGTGATTAGTGATCAGGGTAGTTCCTTGTTATGCGTTACTTATCAAGATACATAAACGTAAAATGCGATTGTTCTTTTACAATTTGCCGATAATTGCGATTGTAATAAATATTTTGTCAATAAATGTGATTAAAATTTAATGATTGACATCATTCTGATTGTGATATTGGCTTATGAATTTACTCTGATCCGTGAAATGGGCCTTAGAAAAACTGTGACCCATGATGCAGGGGGATATTCTTGCCCCCCCCCCCCCCATATAGTAGAGTTGACCGTTTATCATTAAAGGTGACGCAAAACTCAACGGGTCTTCGGTAGATCGGAGGCAGCGCGGGTTGCCAAATTAGAGCAGGTACCTAATAGGATGTATTCATATCTAAATGCAGTCCTAATCTAACACCTATTGAGCAAAAGAGGGAGCCACCTGCATCAGGGCAGATCCATGTATTTAGCATGCTCAAAAGTACTTTCTCAACAAAATGAACAACACAAACACAGAATAATCTTAAGAAAATGTATTAACATATATTTGAAACATAAAGGATGTCTAAATTGATTAGAAATGGCCTCTCTTTTGGTTGAAAAAGTGTTATTTATGGATGTGTATGTAGTATACAATACAAATCTGCCCTGATCATGGTAGAAGCATCAGTCTGTTACCCCAGCAACACAGGAAGTGAGCAGGATCGCAGTTAAATATGAATGTCTCCTATTGACTGGTAGACTTTGTTTCAGTTCGTTGAGCACCGCTGTAAACAAAAGCACACTCGCTGCAGAAGTGACACATCCTGCTCATGTTTCCTATTTAGTGTTAGTACTTTACAACTTACACAGCAGTTGGTTTTAAAATATTTTTCCTTCCATAAGAACACAATTGGGAAACAGGGCAAGGCCTTACATAAATCTTTCTAGCACATAGAAAAGATAAAAGAAGAGATGACACGTATCACAGGTTAACAGACAATTCACCATAAGGAAGAACGCCACAAGATGAGGACAAATACAGTGGCGGCGCCACACGAGCAAGCGAAACGATACCAGACGTCACAGGCAGAAGGTAGGCAGATGAAGTCCGCCTATATACACAGACGATACATTTCTGGTTTCAAGATTTTGACCATAGTATGAACTACGTCACTGCTCCCAGTCTGCCTGTTGTTTTGATAAAGTTATGGACTGCGTCAAAAATAATTTCATTTTGCTTGGAGGTACATTGTTTTGGACCCAAATAGTAACATTGAAACCTTAAATGGTGCAAAAGACATAATTTTGTTCCGAAGTGTATTTTTCTGAGTTATGTGAACCTTGGAGGACACCTGCTTTGGATTGTCCCCAACGCGATGTCGCACCCTGGACTACAACTCTATGCTCATGTCTATTGAAGTAATCACCAAACCACTGCCGCAGTGGGCCGCTTATTCAAGATATTTCTAATTTATGTATAAGTCCCGGGTGATAGATGCGATCCAAACCTTTTGTTATATCACAAAATATGACCCTTACAGCCTTATAAAGGTCTACTGGTTCACAAAAATTTATGATACAGAAGTGCAAGTTGATTGACAGCGCTATCACCCGGTATGAATCCGGACTGTGATTCGGATATGGTGAAGTTGTCCAGGAAAAAGTTAAATACGTATTTAAATACAACTCGCTGGAAAACTTTGCTCGAGAAGCTTAATTGTGATATTGTTCTATAATTATTACAGTGGTTCGGTGATCCCTTTTTGAAAATTGGGACTACATTAGCCTCCCTCTATTCTCCCGGGAATTTAATAGTAATCAAGAAATGTCAAAGAGCTTTGTCAGAGAATATGTAATAGCAGGGACACCTTTCCTGAGTAAGCGTGCACTTATGCCATCTGGACCATTTGGAAGTACCCAAACTTTCCAGAACCCAAAACACTTCGTTGCTACTTATCGGAATAGTTTCTAGTGTGGCCGGAGTATATGGTTGGTGCGCTGGAGGCGTGAAATCTGTATCATTTACTTTGGTTTGGTCAAGAAAAAAATCGTTGGGAATTTGAGCTTTTGCTTTGTTGTCTGTGAACGTTTTATTTTCGTGGAGCAATGCTGGGATATCAGACGCTTCACTTTTATGTAAAAAGAATTTAAGCAAAGGATAGACAATATGTTGCCTACTAAACATCCGTTCTTGGCGGTCTACTACCCCCCAGCGAACTTTCGCTGGGGGCCAACATAGTGTATCGCCCCAAGAAAGTCTGCTTAGGAGGCAAGACAATATGTCAAGCTAAGCAATTCCCCCAAATCCAAATTTGAGCGGAAAACGCTTATTTTGGTTTCTTACTGCCTTAGTTCTGCAAGTTGTGTTAATGTAACGGAAATGTATTTTCAATGTACCGTAATAGCGTTACATGGATATTATGCATATGTGTACTCTGTTTGTGAAAATGAAATACTTTGACAGAACAATTGCCGCATAAGAAAGTTGTGTTGTGAGACGGAACAAAAAGCTTTAATAAAACAAAGTGTTTAGCAGACTTGAGATTGTTTTGTGTACAAAAGTGATTTTCATTTAAGAGTGTTATGCAACGAGGCGGAGAGGAAGGTATTGCTCATAGCAGTGCACTGTTAAAGTCAGTATGTTTGCTATATCACTGAAAAGGGCCAGCGAGGCAGACGAGACATTACCATGCAGGATGACGTCACTTTCAAAAGTGGTACCGTATTAAAGACGGGTCCAACACCATCAGACAGCAGTTTTTCCAAGATATGTCGCAAGACAAAGTATGTCCAATGCAGCGTCCCAAAAAGCTGTCACCGTGTAGATTTAACATCACTTTCCGAATCAGTGATAAAAAACAAGTCATGAATTCCTGCTTGGCGCTATCACACACTCTTAGGTGAAGTATTTACTTTCCACGTTTGGAATGATATCCTATCCTGGGCACGGTGGATCACCATGCGATAATTCATGTGCTCTGCAAGAGTACGTTGTTGATACACTTTATTTCTTTCAAGAGGATTAGAAAAGTAGCCAAAGACTAATACAAATTCTTCTCGTCGTGTAAATACAAAATATATACAAATATAAACGTGCATAGCGTAATGTAAAGAGAAAAGAAAATTGAAAAAGACAATAAGGTACAACATAAAATGACAAAATACACAGTTATACGTAACACGTGGGATCACAATATAATACAAGATCGCCAAGTGCGATTATTCTGGAGAGGAGGACACATAGGACAGCAAAAAAATAGATAAGCGACAGATAATTGAACAATATGTGGGTATATGTTTATATATATATATATATATATATATATATATATATATATATATATATATATATATATATATATATATATATATATATATATATATATATATATATATATTCAATGGATACTAATGTGCACAAGCCACAGATGACGACTGAAGGGGAAGTACTAGTCCGACAAAAGAACCAGGGTTACTGTTTGGCGCGGCCGAAGCACGATGGCGGATGCCCACACTGCCAATGTGGAGCCACCATTGCGCCCTACAGCTCGGGTGTTCTTTCCCCGCCTTGTCATTGTCAGACACCTGCGGCGTGCTAATACTATTTGTAATATAAAGGACTAATTAGCTGATATATACATGAGCATACTTATGACATAATTTTATGGTCTAAAATATACAAATACAATGTGACTAACCAGTGTCATCAGTGTCGTCTCCCCTTAAGAACTTTTTGAATCTTAAAGTGCTCATTATGTGTTGACCTGACGCGTCCATCAAAGAACAGCTACTGACGAATGTAGCAGATGGGGTACCGAATAGAAGTAAATTGATTTTCTCGGTTTGACGTAAAGTTTCAAAAATAATACCTGTGTTGCCAGTGGTAAGAATTTCAGAGACCCTTGTCAGAAAAACTTGTCTATGAGTGTTGTAAAATGGACACTGCAGCATATAATGAGTGATAGTTTCGGCCCGAAAGCCACAAGAGCAAGCTGGAGAATCACATAGGTTTCGTGAATAAAGATGAGCATTAAGAGCACTGAAGTCAACTCTCAGACGATTTAACAAAATATTGAGCTTCCGAGGTCCGTGGTAAGGGCTTTTGATTCTGTAATGTCTGAACTGCAAAAACGATTCAGCGATTTTCAAAATTTTGCTTCGTTCTTTTTCTATGAAATGAAGAAAATGAACGTCCTGAAAATCAAAGGGAAAATTGAAACGTCAAACTTTGAGGATGGATAACAAAAAAACGAAACCAAACATGAAAAATCGCAGGATTGTTTTTTGTTGCCAATATGTCAGGATTAAGATGCAAGTGTAATTATGAATTTATCACAAATAATTAGTGACTTATATCGACATTTATGGGGTGGATGCTTTGCGGTCAACTTTCAATTGTTTATTCAACAATTAACATCACAGACACCCAAATATGGGACCATATAAATTTTTTGGAGTATGACGATTACACACATATATGATATGTTATCCTAATGCAAATACAGTTTGAGTTAGAATGTACTAAAGTGGGATTTATTTTTGGTGTCTTACCTGTCCTTAAGTGACCGAGTCTGGATGGAAAATATATTAATCTAACTGATGTTTTAAAAGTACTTAAACATGGAGCATTCCTTACTTGAAGTGGAAGTGTGGTTGATGGAAAGAAAGAATTCTTAAATCTCAATTTACGCGAGTGCACTAATGTGCGATCATGAATGTTTCTCAGCGGGTAATTAACCCTATCTGCGTTATGTACAGGAATCAAGTCTTGAAGGTATTGAGGGCATGTGCCAGTAACAATTTTATAAAACATAATAAGCTTGCTAAATTTCCGTCTATCTTCCAGACTCGCCCACCCTAAACAATTTGAAATTTTGACTTGGCTAGATGTTTTCATTGCACCAGATACATATAAAGATGCTTTGTATTGGACAGACTCTAATTGTTTCTTACTTTTCTGTGAGCAATTGTCGAAAATAGGTACAGCATATTCAAGGATGGGCCGAATAAATGACGTATACATACTTTCTAATGCATTGCATGGCAATAAGGGAGAACAATATCTGATGCAACCCAAACGTGACGATGCCTTGCTGCAATTATAATTAATGTGACTGTCCCAGGATAAGTTTGCAGAGAGAATTACACCAAGAGCTTTGTGCTCATGAACGCGTTTTACAGCCGGGTTCGTTCAAAAATATCAACGGGTCATGAGTCCGGTTTCGTTTTTTTTAACAGAGACAATCATTTCTTCTGTTTTACTTGGGTTAAAAACAACTTTCCATTTCTTACCCCATTCTTGTACAACAGATAAATTTTCGTTCAGACAGATAGTCGTTTCTTCAGGTATGTTAATTTCAAATAAGGGTGTGTCATCAGCGAATAGATAAGCTTTACAAGTTAAATCATCGACTAGATCGTTTATAAAGACAAGAAACAACAAAGGCCCCAGAACAATTCCTTGAGGGACACCAGATTCTATTGTTACCCAGTTGGAGGAACAACCTTCAAGTCCTACCCTTTGCTTCCTGAAGCTTAAATATGATTTAACCCATGGCAAAAAAAGGGTCGCAGACTCCAAATTCACGTAATTTATGTAGTAGACCACGATGCCATAAACGGTCAAAGGCTTTTGATACATCCAGAAAGACCATTCTTATTTCTTTACCTTGATCAATAGCTTTGCATAATTCGTGGACTATACTAATAAGTTGATATACAGTCGAATCTATTTTTTTTTTTAACCCTGAATTACAGTGAGTCAACAGATCATTAGAAGAAAGAAAGTTGTATAACCTTTTAAAAATGCAGTTCTCAAACACTTTGGACATTGAACACAGAAGAGAAACAGGTCTATAGTTTTTTGAGCAATAGGGATCATCTTTTTTAAATATAGCACAGACGTTCGCTTCTTTCCATGGATTTGGAAAAGTAAAAGTATTTAGAGATAAGTTAAATAGTCTGGTGAGAGGAGCGTAAATGTATGGTGCAAAAAGACGCAATACTTTGTTTGGAGGACCATCAGGGCCCCCCGTCTTACATATTTTCAACTTTCTTAACAGATCATAAACCTCATGCTCCTCTATTACAATATTTTCAAGTCTTTCTTCAGTTTTCATGTGCAGGTCTGGTAATTTTGAAGAGGGATCATCAGTTACCCACTGGGAAGCAAAGTAATTATTAAGTGCATCAGCCTTATCAACAGGGTTCAAAAGAACAGATCCATTTTCTATGATAGAAGGTATAGGTGGTTTATTGTTCCAACCACAAACAGTTTTTAAGGTTTGCCACCATTTTTTACTTTCAGTCAATTTATTACTTAAAATATCATAAACTTTACCATAATAATCTAGTTTAGCCTTTCTTACCCTAGCAACAACTTCGTTTCTCAACCAGTGATAGTAATTCCAGTCAAGCTCACCACCAGATTTTTTTGCTTTTTTGTACGCACGGTCCCTCACTCTCATATGGTGCCTTAATACACTTGTCAGGAATGGTTTATCACGAGGTCTGATGGTTACTTCTTTGTGTGGAATGCAATCAGATGCTATTTCGTTCAAAAACCTAGTAAAACTTGTACAGATATCATTGACATCACCATTTAAGAAGATAGCGTCCCACGGTGCTGCAACTAAGGAATCATGAAGTTTGTCTCTGTCAACCCTTGAATAGTTCCAAATAATCTTTTCATAAGCTACATTTTTTACAAGTTGTATATTTGTTGATACTATAATACACTCATGATCACAAGTTGAAATAGGTGAAAAGTTTGTGGCCTTACCATTAAGAGAATCCTTCTTTACAAACACAAGATCAAGGTATGACTGTCCTCTAGATGGCTCTGTAACTGCTTGTTGTAAGTTAAGTCTATGAATGGTGTTAAGAAATTCATAATCAAAACCACTTTTTCAAACCCCATTGGTCCATGAAATACCTGGCAAATTAAAGTCACCTGTTATGAATATTGCGTTAGGCAATTCAGATATCAGTTTAACAACAATGTCTTCAAAAGAACTGAGAAAGTCTCTACTTTCATCCAAATCCTGACCTGATGGTCTGTACCACGTGACCAGTACTAGTGTGTGTTGAAGGGTTGTCGATATAGATATATATATATATATATATATATATATATATATATATACATATATATATATATACATATATATATATATATATATATATATATGCATATACATTCATACATGCATACATACATACATACATACATTATGTATTCATATCTAGTTTACTATATGATCCCAATGTAGGCCGGAATGTGACTGCGATAAAATGAGCTTAATTACTGTTCATTTTATAGCGCTATTGCAATGTCCAATTATGCAAACTGTACTTGAGGGTAAAGATGAATTTCACCAATATCAATTCGGGTATAATGCTACAGATAATTTAAAATCTACGGGGTATAATATATTTCATATATGGATGTAATAAAATGCGTGGCCATAGATACAGCCTTGTGATGAATAACACGATTAAACTGAGCGTCTATCTGCGGAGTCGGTAACTGCGCTTCACCTCATATTCGAAGGCTGTGAAACGTTTTACTTGGCGTAGTGACATATGAAAAAGAGGTTTTGGTTTGGTGTTACACCACAGCATATGAAAAAAAGCATAAAGTCATACAGGTACAGAATGTTGTCAAAAGAATGATACACTAACACCGATGATGAAGGGCATCAAGATACAATGTATTCGTGCGCTTCCATCTGGGGGCACCCCGATTTCACGTTACTGTCGACGCGATACCTCCCGCTTGGTAATTTCTTGTGGAATACGGCCAAGAAAACGAACATGATGGGGAAAATGGTGCGTGTAATTGCGTTGTCATGCAAAATAAGTAAATGATTTGTGACAAAATCAAGTGTGTAAATACATAACAATAGGGAAATATAATTGCACATTATCGCCAGAAATGTACTGCACACAAAGAAGAAAAAACCTTGCGAGAGAGGAGATGCCGGATAAAATGTACTTAACACTTGCTTTGCCAGTAAGCTACTTCGCTACCCGAGTCCAGCCCTAGACACACTGATTATGGCTAGAGGTCATTCAACACAAGAAGTGTCCTTTCTCCATTGATCTTGTTAATTTACCCTGGTAACCAGAATCGAACTTCTCACTTTTGTCAGTTTCGTAGACAAGTGTCATGGTTATATTAAAAGAGTATCGCCTACAGATGATGGCAAACGCCAGCAACCCTTTTAAAAATGAAGCTGTCATCTGTATTCTCTTCAAAATGTCATGTCTCACCTGTGTACATTTCAATGTTAAGTGTGTGAATCTTCCGTTGAGTGGCTTGTGACTTAAGATAAGAATTGCACCTAACTGCGCATGCTCAGCTGAGATTACTTTTTGACTTATTTCGGCAAAAGTCGATGCACTGTGAATTGACAATAAGATACTTTTAATTAAGTTTAATGATCTTTGTAAAGGGACCTTTTATTCTAGTATCAGCATACCCACGGTTACCATAAGAGAACAGAGACTATCAAAATGTTTTAGGTCAACATCTCTCAGTGCGCCGACACTGCGCAAGGAAAGTTGCTGACTCAGTCAAAAGTTCCTAATGTTACCACCAAGCCTTTCCAGCTTAAAGAGCCCAGAGGTACCCGAATGTAAATTGTTGTCTGCCCTATCGTTTGTGAGTTACATTTCTTCTTACCAGAAAACATTTTGCTGAGGTTTGTGCATGTAAAATCGTTTACGATGACACGCCCTAGGTCAATAGCTTTCCTTGGCGCGGGATGCGGGCATTGCGCCCAACCCACGCCAAGGAAAACTGTTGACTCAGCAGTACTCTGACCAGAAATGGGTTAACATCACATGGGTGTCATTGTCTTTCAATGTTACATAAGTAGTTTTGCATCATTTTTAAATGACTTAAACTCTCATTCAGGTTGACCTGGGGAATATTTGCAATAGGTAATGATACCCAAGATAGTGCACTGACAGAATCTACGATACGCTCAACTTTGACGTATTTGGCATCAATGAAATTTTGTTCCGACAGACACCATTCATTTCACAGGGTCCAGAAAAAACATTATTTAGTTGCAGCTGATTTTACAATACTATGTTCAAGTCTATAGACATATTGAATCAAAAGGAAGCGATAGCAGAGACCTTAAAGTGCGGATGTATGGGTTATGCGTGTATGTATGGTATATTCATATATGAAAATAGCAGTGTGCGATGTCAGAACAGCTAAAAGCTAGAAAGCTAGATTGCTGGAGTGTACATTTGTCTATAAGATTCGGTTGCGTCGATGGGTGGGTTTAGAGAAAATTTATGAAAAAAAAAAGGAACGAAAGCAGGGGACTAATGAACTTCTCCAAGTAGATAATATCTGATCGCTTCATACACTGTATGCAATAGGTTGGAAACGTACGATGAATAAAAGGAAGCTACATCAAAATAGTCATGGATTACTGAAGACTTTTTTGCAAATATTCCTTTGTCTGGACCACATCATGAATTCTTATCTTGTACCCAGATTGGGATGGAGACTTTATTTATGTATCTCATTTGTGACCACCGCCTATGGTATCACAATACATTTGTGTCTGCGAATATCCCCCGGGGGTCCCCTGCATACGTGGACGAAATACCCTAGTTATCCTCATAAAATTAAAGCCGGGGCAAGAGGATAGCAGGATGTAAGTCCGCAATTCAATTAATGTTCACAAGTAAATCCGAAAGTGCTCTCGGAATGAACTGCATTAGAATCTGTAAGTTAGTTAACGGGACCAACAGACAATGGTCGACAGCTGGGAGGAAAATCCCGCCGCTAAATTATGCGCCTTGTTAGATTCTTGCAGTTCGCTAGATTCATTGAGATTAAACAAGACTTGACTTTTCGTTGCAAATGGAACGTGTCGAAATGACACTGGGATTTCTTCTCATCCGATGTATATTATATATTTCAACAGAGCGTTGGTATAAGAGGAGAAAAAGAAGACCAAAATGTGACATAAAAGCTCTGATCCGAAAGCATTTTGTGGTAGCATTGGGACGATCTTGCCGAGTGGGGGTGGGGAAAGGGTAATAACATATGAAACCCAAAATACATATTTTTCAATTATTTCAGAACATCAGTAATGATATATATGCTGTGGCCGCGATTTACTTTGATATCCAAATCAAGTGTACTTTTGTGAGACTGTCCCGCAATCAATGCATTAATTGCGCAATGTTCAAAATGGCGCTCAAGCGGGCCGTGTCGCATTTGGATTTGTAACTATCGATGATAACTGCTTCAGATACAACCGTGAGGGCAGATTAAAGTTAAGATAGTAACTCAGGTTTTAAAAGTACCATAATGACCGTTTGCCCAGGTAACTCGGAGAACGAACACCTGGAACCGTGCTGAAAACACGTGCCACGATTCACTGTGATTTTCCTTTCCCACAATGCATTACGCCATGTTTAAATGGGCGCTCAATATGCGTGCATCATGCCTTCGTGTTACATTAGGATTTATAACTAACGATGATAACTGCTTCAGACACAGCCGAGCGGGCAGATTAAAGTTAAGATTGTAAGTCATCTGTTGAAAATACTTTGCCGACTGTTTGCTCAGATAAGTCGGAGGGCGGACACCTGGAACCTAGCGATACTAGATACCGATACCGCACCCATCAGTGGCATATGCAGCAGCTATGCTTTTTCCCTGGCCCAGGTTGACCGTCCAGCCAAGTCGAAATAAAAAAATACTGTGTTTGAGTAGACTTTACTGCAAAATAACGGCACACGTTGGCCAGCTTCTCTGTTAACTTTGTCTAACAACTTGGTTACGGTTGATTTGAACGACCGGTTTTTTTGTTTTTGTTTTGTTTTGTTTTTTTGTTTTTTGTTTTTTGTTTTTTGCTTTTTTTTTTTTTTTTTTTTTTTTTTTTTTTTTTTTTTTTTTTTTTCGTTTTTTTTTTACGGGTGGTTGTTTGTGGGGGTGATTTTGCTGGTCGGTCGCGTGTTACAGCTGGTCTAAGATTGTCCAACTGGAGCATTGTAACAAAATTTTGCATCACAGTTCTTGAAAAATACTACAGGATATTTGCCAAAATAAATGTTTGTAATGTGAAGAAGTTTATCGAGAAAATGATCCCGGAATGTAACTTTGCTGCTGCAATTGGACAGCACCCTGGTCTTGCACGTCAGGTCACTTAACATTGCAAAAGGGGCAGTGCCAAGGAAATCTGGTCGTTTTGGCCAGGTGAGGACTGTGGTCGGTAATTGCAGGTACTACTGTACCATGATTATACCTATTCCCATTCAGAACCTGCCAGGGTACATCAAAGAGAGTGAATGAAAGAACATTTTCAAAAATAAGGTTAAATCATTGTTGATGCATGAAATGGCAGTACTGCAGAGGGACCGCTTTATATTTTTGTAGTTTCAGTATCTTAGTGTTATCAGGGACCTGCAATTTATATATATATATATATATATATATATATATATATATATATATATATATATATATATATATATATATATATATATATATATATATATATATATGTGTGTGTGTGTGTGTGTGTAAACGAAGCAGGTCCCTGGAGTTTTAAAAATTACGCCTTTGGGTGCTTATATTTATTTATATGTTAATTTATCGAAAATTTAGAAATTGAAAGCACTTCATTTACAAACCTGTGCAAAGCAACTTAATATTTTTTCCGATTATCCGTGGAGCGCAGTCAGACACGCGGAACAATAGTCTGTTTAGCAGGCAAGATTATCCCGTGAGGTTTCCAGGAGCAATTGCATTCAAAACTTTTTTGGATGAGCTAGGTTTTACGACAGAACTGAATAAAAGGCTACCCTGATAGACTGTAGAGAAGTCAGACAGTGCTTAGAAGAGGTCGGCTCACAACCAGAAGGAAAGTGTTAATTGAAGTCACTAGGTATGTCGAAAACAGGCAGAAGACATACAAATTCGTCGCGTGAGTGTTAATATTTTAAGACTCGTTCCAAGAACCTGGCGCCATTGCACAGATGAATACGAGCGAAAAAGTGATTTTCAAGGAGACGAGGATTAAGCCCAGGGTCCTTCATGCAAGTATTGTCACGTGTATCTCGCTAACGTCTCCCGTGTCGCCAGCTAAGCTACTTGGAACTAATAACATGCAAATGGGAACAAGTTTGGTAAAGCTTACGGGGTGATAGGTACAAGTCTTGAGAAACACCATTGGGCAATAGTTGTATCAACACTTTCTCGCCCAAAGAGATCCTTGTGCACAAATACTTTTAACTGCACAAGAATTAATCTTACTTTATTATGTGAAAAACAATTTAGCCGAAATTACGGTAGATAGATATCTGAGGATTATAATGAATAGTTTTCTTATCTGCCCAGCAGCTGTGAGCCACCGAACGCTGATGTATCCGCATGCAACGTTTGCTCACTGCAGATGACCAACTGTATTCCAGCCTCATCAATGCCGTCTGTTTCAAACCTTTATTTATTGAGGCAGTTTCGGGTGATTGGTCGACAGTTTGGCTTGTAGCGCTCTTGGGGCATTCGGGTCAGGCTGTTAGCCCAGTCCCCGGGCATTTCACTGTGAAGCGCGCCTGTGGAACGAACAAGGCCTGCTCCGATATGTGTGTGGTTGCGAGAAGTTATAAGTGGTCATTGCCGCAATGTTGATTATATGGAAGTCACACTCGTGCTATTATACCGTGCTATCATAATTTGATCGCTGTCAAGTGAAAGTTTTTATAGGTTTGTGTCTTAAAAAAAAAAAAAACAACTCAGAGCCAAATGAAGAATGAAGAGTGGCAGAGTATGGACATCACTATACAGCAATACAGTATGATGCAAAAATGAATACTCTGCATAGTATCAACATTACGATGTGGCACTATAAAAGCCAACGAGAATGTTCTGCCTTATGCACACGACTTGTTGAATGCCATTAACCTCTAATGTCTTTAAAATGAAGGATTATTGTTATGCAAAAATAGTCAACTTGGACCTCAATGGCGTCTTTTGTCAGCATCTGTTCCTTTGTAAAATAACACCCTTCCGAAACTGCCTATTTTAGTTAAGACAATGGATAAGCAACCAATAAATGACATCTCTGCCACTTTTCTCGAGACTTGGAAAGGTGATACTGTTTGCCAATAGCAAAACATTTCGAATAGTCATCTTTCGGAATTGATTGCAGGGGCAAACGGAAAACCCTATATCTAATACTATTATGTTGATTTGTTTGCAGTCTAATCTACGCTAGCAGGTATCAATGTCTTTTGTCCCTTGTATGTTGTCTTCCCTTATTCAACTTTCCTTTGTGAAAGGGATCAGAAAAGAAAAGAAAAAAAAACCACAAAAAACCCCAAAAACTACAAATCACCCACTCGCACAGCCACTGCGCAAGACGAATTCTTGTCGTCCACATTTAAACAAAGTGTATTTTCTTTGAAAACGTCGGTTGTCATGGACGCGACTGGCGGCGTTGTGTCATGCATAATATAGTGCAGTTTCACTGTATTTTTATTTTCAGTTATTTTGCTGATGATATGAAACCGTGAAGATAAAAACACAGTGAGATACGATTTGGACACAGCTTTAATACAAACTGTGTCCAACGCAATTAATATAAAAGTTCAATTAAATGCACCCAATGTAAAATCCGCGCAATTTGTACACAAAAAATGATACATTCACAGTGATCTGAACTTTAAATCAGCTATCCCCTCCTACGCTGGATTTATAAGATTTGCATCTATAACAAAAGCCGCTGTGTGTGTGTGTGTGTGTGTGTGTGTGTTTTGTTTTGTTTTGTTTGTTTTTGTTTTTTGTTTTTGTTTTGTTTTTTGTTCTTTTTGTTTGTTTTTTATTCTTTGTTTCGTTTTGTCTTTGTTGTTGTTGTTGTTGTTGTTGTTGTTGTTGTTGTTGTTGTTGTTGTTGTTTGTTGTTTGTTATTTGCCTAAAGTTACAATTTATGTTTGAAACAGCCAAGAAAGATATGGCATGGGCATGCATGAACATTCAGATAACTCCTAAAACTGTTGTCTGTGATCTTTGCAAAGTATGAAAAGCATCCGAGTCGTGATGTTCCTGACACAGGAACGACACTGGATCATGATAATTCTATACAGCGGCGCAGGCCACACCGTATTGTCTTGGTTAGATATCAAGTCGATAATTTGCCAGCAGAGAAAGCAAAACTATTGACGTACATGTATAATGAAAATTCCGTATAATGACACCATCTGTTTCCTCTGTGACCGTGTTCGGTACCTGAATATGTCCGATAAATGAACCAAATAGCAAAGGAAAGGAACTTTAGTTCGCCAAAACGTGTGTTATTTTAGCAGTATGTTGAATATCTAATTTTATAATATATTTGTAATGAAGTTCCACTCTATTTGCTCATAAAGTCACTCAAAACATTTATACAATATACATAAAATATGATTAAACTTTGTTAGTTTTGCAAGTAATCGTTTCATTCACATCATTGATAAGCAAATGTTTTGGTTTAAACTTAGCTACAGTCATATGATATACGAGTTTCCCTGCAACTGTACACAGCTTCGCACATATAGATTTAATTTTTGCCTGCTTTTGGTACTTTGAATTGCATCACGGTTCATTGTTGGGAAAATCTCGGTATTTCTACCCACATCATCTGGTAACAGAAAAAAAGAAGAAGATTAAGACTCAAATAAATCCAGCTTTACGTTCTATTTGCACTGATCGGGGCTAAAATCCATACATGCCAGAGTATTGTGACCGTGGATTGGCCTACATTCAGCGGAAATTAATAGTTATAAGTGTTTATGAACGTAAGCTTCTCGAATTATCAATTTCATGAAGGAACGGAGAAAATTCCTGAACCAACTGATTATTCACAACGAGGATGAAACTTCACTTGTTTGCAAACAACCCTTCTTTGTTCCAAAATCTGACTAAAAGGAGGAATCGTCGAAACTCAATTTCCTCCCGAGAAAGAAATGGGAGAGAACTATAAAGACAGCACCGCGTGGAGAGGGAAATGAGACTAAATATAGAAAAATGTAAAAGAGCAAGTGTATAAATATCTATTGTGATTTCAATCAGCTGATCACTGCATTGTACTACATGAAACATTGCCAATATATACGAATGCCTTACGGTCGGTGAATATGTCACCTAAACACCTGCAAAAATTAGCATTCTAGTATCAAATTCTCATCATTTCATTCCTCCTGGGCCTTCTTTTGCTGGTTTCATTACGAGCCACACGTAAGCTTTTTTTGTCTGTTTGAAATTTGAATGTCTCTGCACTGCTTTTTTGCATAACCGTACCAGAATGAAATTTGAGACAAATTGTTTCATTGTCACGCAAGCCTATACAATAGATTTAAGTGCGTATTTACCACATACCCGGCAAGGATTTTTTTCTTTTTTTTTTTTTACTTTTCCAACACTTGAAAATTGAACACATGTAAAGAAGCTCACATAAAACAACTTGAGCGCTCAGTCACTCATTACGTAGTCGTAGAGACATGCGCCATAGTTTTGTTTTCGCGACTACACATTTTACCTACTTTCAAAGTACTAGTGATATGGATCTCAATGTGGTGTTTCTTGAAGAACATAGGTGTCAAGCATTCATAATTCACCAATAAATAAACAAACAAACAAACAAACAAACAAACAAACAAACAAAAAACTGGATAGATAAACTGTCTACCTTTGAACATAAAATAGCAATCCTCGACGTTAACTGAATTTCAGTATAACCGTTCCTACTTGTTTGTAGTCCGTACTAGATACTTTAGGCCGGATGAGTGAGTATTCTTCATGGAACAGCCAATCAATGCTTGATGATTGACAACTATGCCTTTCATCGCGATTTTCTCAAAACCAAATTTTTCATAAATCAATCAAGATTCTTGAAAACGGATCAAGATATCTTCACAAAATAAACGGCTCTGACAAGATATGGAACTACTCTGGGAAACGCATTTTTTTTTATACCTGTCCGATTCTTCCTTCCGTGACTTTTGTGTCCCAAGAAATGATGAACTCTACAGTCTTATGGACTAAACTTAAAAATTGCACATTTTTCCCCCTTTGGGGGGGGGGGGGGAGGGGGGGGTCAAAAGCAAGACACGCTTCCTGTGTATTAGTATATAGTTCAGTTATCGGTAGTTGTCGGTGAAAATAAAATAATATTTTGTCAGAAATCCTTACAAAATGTGTGATTTCATACACACTTGCAAAACGGCTCCAAATAGCATCAAAATTAATTTCATGATATTCAAATATGATTTCTGAAACTGTTAACATCTGTGAGATATATTTTGAAAATATAGTTTTGCAGGTAACATCAGAGATTTAGACAAGTTGCATTAGGTCAAGGTCGAGAGTCTGCCTTACGCGCTCCTAACGGCACCGACACCTTTGATGTTCCCCAGAAAAACCATGTAATGAACATGTCACATATATTTTCAAATTAGAATTACCGTAAAACTTCTTTTGTATAAAGTTCAGCCAAAACGTATTTTGTACCTATGTCAAGAAACTTGCTGATTGCTGGATACTGCAAACACAGAGCATTTCATGGCGGCATATGCGAGATTGCATCTGGCTGCATCAGCTTGAACAGCAAAGACCGCATGAGTTACTTGATTGTGTGTTTTCGGTGATTTGTATTATTCTAAGCTGCGTTTTCACCAGGCTAACACCCACTATATATATATATATATATATGTAGAGAGAGAGAGAGAGAGAGAGAGAGAGAGAGAGAGAGAGAGAGACATGCCAACCCTTCAAAATAACAAGTGTCAAATAGGACCCCCAAAACACTACAATTGGCTGGGCAAGTGTCAAATATTCAGTTTATGCTTTATGACAGTTATTTCTAACTGAAGAGTTGTTCGTGGACATTTTGTATGTGTCTTCTATCACACCTGTTTACAAATGTCTCATAGTGTATCCACATAATTTTTGCTTTGCCAAAAAAAATAAATCAATAAATAAATAATAAAATAAATAAATAAATAAATAAATAAATAAATAAATAAATAAATAGATAAATAAATAAATAAATAAATAAATAAATAAGTAAGTAAGTAAGTAAGTAAGTAAGTCAGTAAATAAATAAATAAATAAATAAATAAATAAATAAATAAATAAATAAATAAATAAATAAATAAATAAATAAATAAATAAATAAATAAATGGAGACTGTATTGCAAGAAATTCCATTTTGAATTTTTTATAGGTGTCACAACCCTGCATTCTTGGTAAACATTTTCATGTGATTTATTCATTTTATTGCACTATAGCTATGTCTTGTGCTTGAAAGCACATATAGCAGAGAAGAAGAAGAAGAATTTCAATTTTCTAGTAAAATCTACAGGTGTACAATAGAGATAAAAACTGTACATTGTAAGACTAAATCTTACAGGTTGGCAGGTCTAAAAATGATTTGGGACAGTTCGACATTACTTGTAGATGCCAACACGGGGCACAGAACATCCATGCCCAACTAGCAATTAAAATTGGCTAAACATTGCCCACGTTGGACCAATATTGGGTCAACCTTATTGCTAGATGGAGTGCTAATCCCCCCCCCCCCCTTAATGAGATAGAGACATGTAAATTGAGAAGTTTCGGAGCGGCAAACCTGAAAGTGACATATGATTTGGCGTCAATCACTAACAATTTTATGAGAAGAGTGTAGTTTTCTTATGTGTGCACAACTGGAACTTGAAAACAGTTATATGATTTATTATTCTTTCCTTATGGACATAGTGATACGGAACCTTAAAAATCCAGTTGCTTAATCTTATCACCAGGATCTGACAAGGTCAGCATGCATATGTGCAACTGTAAGGTACAAGGCTATTCTCCTAGCACGCCGAAAGGTACGTATTTAGAAAAATATCAATTGATGTTGTGGTTTACTTCCCATAGCGGCCCCAACATGCTGAACTATGCAATGCGGGTCAAGGTACCTTGATCTAACTTATCAAGGAACGCACATCATGACTTCGAAACTAGTAGTGCGCGTGGTCGTCGCGCTGAGGGTGTCAGAGTCGATAACTTGGTTTCAAAAGGTCCTTATTCAGATCAATAATTTGATATTTATGTTTCTGTTGTTTTAAAGTTCACATGCCCTTTTTTTCTACAAAAAACTTGAAATAAATTTACTCTTGTTGCACCATTCAAGGCTGATATGCACCTAATGACCCAGTTAGCACTTAAGATTTCTTTGTGTTCTTCAGGGATTTCTCTTTTATAAAAGGACGAAGGGGCACGCAGCGTTGCCCATTTTAATCTAATTGACTCGCATTTCCTACTCCCTGTCATTCCATTTGTAGCAAAGGTTTACGTATCTTCCTTTGACTATTCAATTCGGCGTGCGTAGCGTGTAATCGTTTTATCAAAGTGTTGCACGTCCTGCCAACTGCTTACAATTCAAACCCCTGAACTTATCAAAGATGCTGTATGAAAGGTTGTATCCCTAGTATGCTTTTGATACCAGTTTGAAAAGCAAATTGAAACGTAGTCCTTGGCCCTTCAGACTTTCCTCAGTTTTCATCTTCCTCCGCGAAAATGACACCAAAGCATCACAGAGAAAAAGAACGAGAAACGAATTTCATTCTTGGCCGTAAGTTAGAACTTTTCTCAGGTAAAATATCTTGTCGCAGACGCAAAGCAGTACAAATGGTCTTCTTGGACAACTTGCTTGGTCAGAGGGTTTCCAGGCCTTTGACCCTTGCCTGGGAAAGCTATCGCTGAAAAATATATTAGGCCTGGGAGGCTTCTAAGCGAGCATTTGGGCAAGTAATTTTAAGTTCATTTTATACGGCTGCCCGGTAGATGTATACTGTCACCACCAATGTTATACTAAGTTTAATTTTGTCCGAGACATTTGCTGAAAAACCCGCGGGTTCCTGTTACAAGTGTTTGGTGTTGACCCCCGCCGTCGCCGTGTGATCAAATGGCTGCAGAGCGAGTTCTGTCACCTGCAGCCACCATCTCGACCACGTAACACAAGAGACTTGCACCACAGGCTGAATATTGGGACTCGTGTCATATTAAAACTAGGCGAGATGGATCAATAAAAGCTGCCGCTCGCCGGTGCCCGGAGAGGCAACGACTGGCGCCCTATATTTGTTCGGTGCGAATTTGAAACCTGAAAGTCGGCACTCCAAAATCATTCCAGCAACCTTGATACGTTCTTAGTTTCCTGCCCCTGTGCTTTCATCTTTCCCGTATCTTCCTTGACAAACATGTTATGAAGTTGAGCCATTCAGACATCCCACACTGATGAACGCTATAATATGCTAAAAAATAGTGAATCAAGGCATCTGAGGTGCCACCGCCTTCTTGCTGACAGATATTCAATATGGATTGCTAAATGTCCTTTTCCTCCTGAAATTGGTTGGTAGCAAAATGTTATATGCCCCAATGTTTTTTACTCATGTCAAAAGCAACGAAAAATGATATATAGATTAGACCTACCGAGATAACATGAGCTAGGTCAAAAGCTTTCCTTGACGTGGGTCTGACCTTTGGTGCGCAACCCATGCCATAGAAATCCGTTGACTCGGTCCTGATTCAAGGGAAACGAGATATCTGCACAGGTAATTACGTTGCACAGCTGGTATATTAATGCAGGTAATTCTGTCATGTATGGAAAGAATATATCATTTTCATCAGATGTGCATATTAACGATAAAAATGGTAGCAACCTACCAACAAATATTTCAGGACAAAAGTATACCCTGCAGCTTGTAGACAATTAGGTACCAGTTTGGGTTTCTTCACGAGTGCGGTCCGCAGCAAGGTTTGTCACTGGACTACATTTCTTGGCAATGGATTAAAGTTAATGGTGTCAACAGAAAATAAGACACATCTGACAAGCGGTAGAATATAAAGAAATGCAGGCAATAGAAAAAATGAAGCTCAGTAAAATGCATGGGGAAGTCTCATGATGTATAAATATCGTTCTAATAGAAACCAATTTTACAAGACAGAAGCGGAACAAGTAAAGGTACATGCATTGAAAAGCTCGTGGCACCATCTGTTTCAACCTCCGGGTACACATTCTGACCAATGATCGAAGCCTGTACCATTTCAAACTTCCATATATACAATAGTTGATTTTTATACAAAATTTGTTACCTGCAAAATATATCACGAAACTACATCAATTTTATCTCGATGCCCTATTGCTATTGTCTACGGTATTTTCTAGTCATACTATAGGTATTTCCACGGTGCTGGATAGTAAATCCGTTGTGGGGATTATCGTGATTTCTTGTAGGTAAAAGTGATATGAGGATCTTAAGTACTACCATATAAATCAATACCTTTTCCTCTCCATGATGTGCTGTTGTTTTGTTTTTAACATGCCTTACAAAATTTTTCTGAGTCTGAATATATGGTGTCCAGACGGAACCATTTGCACTAGCCTTGTCACCAGCAGTATCACCTTTAGGCCAACACTATGATACAGTCAGAATTAAGATGAAATACTCAATTCTAAAATACAAAAGAAAACAAAAATGATAATAATAATAACAATAATAATAATAATAATAATAATAATAATAATAATAATAATAATAATAATAATAATAATAATAATAATAATAATAATAATAATAATAATAATAAGGGCAGTCTAGCCTATACAAGAAAAGCTTAAACGTCTACGATATAGATTTTTTAATTTTCCTATGAATAAGCTCTCGTTGCGTCTGAAATAAACAAGGCATTAGCGTGGGCATTTCACTGGGGGTAATCGTTCATATACCAGTTATAAGCAGAACCACAGTAACGCTCAAAAGAAGGGATGAACAATTGTATAGGATTATTCTGGTTTGCCTGCCAACCTGGCGTAAATCTTCTATGGTTGTTACGACTGCCATGGCAGTTTATCTCGTAGCCGATAAGGCACAATCAAAGCATCACATAAGCTGGGAAGTGACAGCAAGAGTCATAGTATTTATCCCTTTACATTTCAGTATTACAATGTCCTTTAAACCAATTAACCCTTTCTATGCAAAGTTACAGGCTGAAAAAACACCAACTTTCCACTGGGTGCTCTGCTCTGGTTGTGCCCAACGCGCGACGAAAAAAGCTGTTGGCCTCTACCGTTCTCTTTTATTTATATTTTCTTTTCTCTTTTCCCTTTTCAAATATAGGCATGTTTTAATTCTAATGATGTAGACGTTTAAGTCAAAATGCGCCACATAAGTCCACATCATTTACTATATATATATATATATATATATATATGTGTGTGTGTGTGTGTGTGTGTGTGTGTGTGTGTGTGTGTGTGTGTGTGTGTGTGTGTGTGTGTGAGCCTCCTGCACCACTTTCGTTTTTGGGATGTTTAAGTCGTTTAATATTACTTGAATGCATAGTCCCTTTTCTCCATCTTCAACGCAGCTTTCCTGATTTTATTTGCTTTAAGTGCATCCGTTCCTTCTACGTTTTCTTCAAGGTCCGGACCTTAGTATGAATTCTTGATGAGAGCCTCATCTACACCTCTATTAATACTGACCAACTTTCAAAAATGATGATCCGTGCATTACTTACACAAAACACGATGTTTGGATATGGAATAAACAAATTGACTGTAGGAAATCTGGAGAGAATCAGCGGATTGGAGAGTATGATTTAATTTGCCTGAGAGAGCAATATCGTTTTGCGTTGGTGCACATTTCAAGAATATACGTTCTCTTGGCTGCGACCACAAAATGTCACTAGCAAGAAAATTAAGAGAGGACAAACATCTGAATTGTATTTTGTGGGAATAATGTACTGGTGCAAGTAATTCGATTTTTTTAAATGGCAAAGTTACTTTGAAACCAATGGGTATTAGCAAACTATATACATCATAGGCCTTTGAGTCAGTGACCAATGGCATGGGGAACCTATTTTTTATACTACTCTTATCATCATATGAAAATCCCAGAACCTTTTCTCATAACACAATTATACACGTCATAAATTGATTCCATGCAGTCCAATATATGTAGCCCATGGTCTAAGACGGATTTATGCGCCACCATTGTGACTGAAAAATCGATCTGTCCGTCTATCTATCTATCTATCTATCTATCTATCTATCTATCTATCTATCTATCTATCTATCTATCTATCTATCTATCTATCTATCTATCTATCTGTCTATCTGTCTATCTGTCTGTCTGTCTGTCTGTCTGTCTGTCTATGTGTCTATAAATATATACATATATATACCATCCATCCACCTATCTATCTATCTATCTATCTATCTATCTATCTATCTATCTATCTATCTATCTATCTATCTATCTATCTATCTATCTATCTATCTATCTATCTATCCTCCAATGATGTTTAGAAGCTGCAGACTTTTATGCCAAGAGGTTAGTAAAGATTGACTTGGCAAGGGAAACGTTTGTTTTAGGACGTTATTATCACGACAACAGCTGATAAGCGTTTCTGCCGAATATTATATTCAAAGGTGTGAGGATTTCTGTCGTGGAATATAAGTCATTTGCACTCCATTCAGAAAGATACGTTGGGTAATGAAAGTTCGGCACACCAGAGACTACCGTGGTCCCATAAATTACTCACATACATACTCGCTTACTATTAATCAATGAATTCGTTTGTTCGTTCATTCATTCATTCATTCATTCATTCATTCATTCATTCATTCATTCATTCATTATATACACATTATTTGTTCATGCGTATGTATTCTGTGAATATTGAAGCACTGCGGGCCAATTGACGTTCATGGCTCACATACTCTCCTTTTCTTCCGTGCGGTTATGTCAGTGAGAGATGAATAGTTAATTATTCAAGCCTCCGCACCATATAGCATTGTTTACTCATACGATGTAGCACCGTGTCACTTAAAATGAAGTATGAGCACACAGCAACGGTGTGATATAATGACCAAGTAAATCAATTTAACTTTTGATTGGGGAATTTTGCTTTCCTATCACTGTCCACCGTATAATTACATTTAAAGCCCACGGAAGAAGCGGTCTTCTGTAGGGCATCATTCATCTCTAGGGCATATCATTTTAGACTTTCATGCGGAAAATTGGTTATTCCTACCTCTGCGGAGTATATTGTCGGATCATTTCTAGTAAATAAATGATTTGTTACAGGCAATAATAGAAAACGCTAATACTTTCGCTAAAAATATTCTTTAGTATGGCACAATTGTCTTTCAAAGTTGTCCATCACTGCAAATTTAGTCTTGTAGCAACGTGCAAAGTATGACCGTATAGCAGTATTTATGATTTTCTTAAAGTAAGGAGAGTCAGGAAGTGCCCCTCATATATTTGCCAAAAAGAAACATATCTACATGCTTTGAGACTCCTTTGCAGGCTGCTGGCCCTATTTCCATCTGCTTATATGAACTTATTTGTGGGACTAGTTTTGTGCGGATTTTTTGTTTCTTGTTTTGTTTTGTTTGATTGTTGTTTGTTTTTTATGTTTTTATTTGTTATTTTTTGTTTTGTTTTGTGTGTGTGTGTGTGTGTGTGTGTGTGTGTGTGGTTTTTTTTTTTAGTTCTTTTCTTTTTTGGGGGGATGGGATGAAGGGGGGGGGGGGGGTTTGCAGAGTTTCAATGTCCTGTTATGGGGGAGGGCATAAATTGTGAAATGACAGAATGTGTGGAAGTTAAACTTGAGTGGGGTAAGAAAGAGTAATGCGTGGTGCGTGATTCCATTGTGATAATCAGTCCCTTTCAGCAAAATAAAAATAACCAAAACATCTTCATACAATGGAGGTTGGAAGGGAACCTCATATTCTTTCTTGTTATTTATCATCATCATCATCATCATCATCATCATCATCATCATCATCATCATCATCATCATCATCATCATCATCATCATCATCATCATCATCGTCGTCGTCGTCGTCGTCGTCGTCATCACCATCATCATCATCGTCGTCGTCGTCATCGTCATCGTCGTCGTCGTCATCCTCATCCTCCTCCTCATCATCATCATCATCATCATCATCATCATCATCATCATCATCATTATTTTTTTTTTTTTTTTTAAGGGGGTGTGGTACAAAAACCATATTCTATCCAATAGTGATAGCCTGTTTTTATTTATCCATACAACCTTTTGGGTATAACACTCAAGAAATATTTATTTGGGAAAGGTTCCCCTTTACACAGCGGCGTTTATTCCATAATGCTTCTTATAATAATGTAAAGGTCATTTATCCATGTTACAGAGCAAGGCCCTCTGCATGTCAGACCTGGATGAGCGTTCAGCATAAAGCCGTGCATAAATTAGCATTTAATCCCTCATTTATATGTTATGTTTTGTACAACTATGTAAAACTATCAGTGTCATCAACTCATCAATACCTGTTCCCCGTGCCAATACTAGCGACAAACCGCTCATCGGGCAAACTCAAGAAGAACCTTTAAGGACATGTACATTATACATGTTACAGATACAATGTAGAAAATAATCCTTCTTTATTCCAGTTACCATAAAAAATACCCATCTAAGTACATATCAAAGTTTTAAACAACTTGTTGGACAGAGTGATATCATTATGTTATCAATCATCATCTTTGCAGATTAATAGGAGTTGTTGTAGATTCAGTTATGGACGAACTTTCCTTAATGAAGTCATTAGACTAACACCATTAAGAGTCGTTACACGTTTTTGCTAAGCTTCTCTGCAGAATAGTAGTTCGTGATCAGTGGTTTAGAGGTAACCAAGGGTGTAATATGCACATTTTACACAGCCCACAGCGGCTGAGGGTTTACTCTGGTGACGGTAGCGTCAAAACATGCGCCATCCTGCCCTCTGTTCTTTCTCAACCCTTTCAGTGCTAACTGCGACCAAAGTCGAATTACTTAACGCGAAGTACTCTAAATTATGATAAGAGTGCCAGATTCATGTTCCTTGTAAAAAAGATCTTTCATTCAAGTACCAGCTTGCCTGAAGTTGCATTGAATACAACAGTCCAAGTCAACAGGTGTCCTGAATGCGCATTGCGCCCGAAGGAAAGCTGTAGACTGAGTTTAAATGTGTCACTGAAAGAGTTAAGGCATGTTTCATGTTAAGAGCGATAAAAAAATAAGGCAAATGTGGACGTAAAACAAAACATCAATTCACCTCTTAAAGGATAATGTAAAACATATATAGTCACTTTTGTTTAGTAAAAAAAAGCCTGTTGCCTGGACAAAAATGCGATTTAATACATGCGTTGTCTGAGATAAAAATGTTCAAATATGAAGCAATGACTTAGAATAACCATTTCAATTCTTACCGGGTCATAGGGGGGGGGGGGGTCTTTCTTCTCTTTTTTTTTCCTGTTTTTTTTTTCTGACCGAAAGTAATATTGAGTTTTTGACCTGGACATTTTATACATGCATACTTATATACCCGCACATACCACATACACATAAACTGAATTCATCCACATGTGGTTTCGTCTGCTGCACGGTCACTCTCACCCCCACCCCCATGTGTCCCGTTATATTATACCTTTGAAAAAAGCATAAGACACCCAAAATACTACACAAACAAGAAGCCCTATGTATTGTTTACAGCAAAGGCCGCTATTATTGTACCCTTCAGCGTCTATGCATTATAGAAATGCAGTTAATTACTTCCTTAGTGCCAGCGATTTATGCAGCATATGATAGAATTTAGCGTTCCCTGTAGGAAGTAACGTCCTTTATTATGAGTTTTGTGTGCAGGCACAAGAAGCGGACATCAGAGCCACGATTGCGCTCAGCCCCAAGCCGCTTGTCTTTGATCCGCGTGCTGTCAGACGCCAGTGGACAATTTTCTTGTAACACTGCACCTCCTTACGCCATTGTGGTCCTACTCAAGTTCTTTGGCGTTGCCTGGAGCCAATGACAGTTCACCATCAGCGCGTTAGGTCTTGGGAATTAATAAACAGGCTTAATTCTCAATACTGATCAGATCGCGGCGAGGTTTCCGTCCATGGTATTTTTTAGAGTCGTTGACTTAATCAGTGCTATCTATACAGGTTGCGTACTTCCGTGGCTGTCTGCAGTTTCTCCCACTCAAACCACGCGAGGATACTCTTACAATATACTAAAAACGTGAATCGGAGATAAAATCGAAATAATTCTCCGAGTATTTTTGTTGTTATTCCTACTCCCCATCTCAACCCCAGGCCGTTTTACCTCCATGTTTTTTTTTTAAATTATTCCTCGCCTACTGAGAAACGAAGAAGGTGAGAAGTAATCTAAAATTTTGATAGTGCTGTGTCTTCCAAAATATCTCCCGCAAGAGCTCTCTGGGTTTTTCACTTTTTAAGGACCTTATTATTGGACTTTACTTAATATTGCTTGAAATTTATTGCATCCTGTCAGAGAATGTAGAGTTTCCTTATGCTAAATAAAATATGTGTAGTGCAGATAGGCTTGTAGGATTAAGCAATTAAATATGTTCGGCAAACTTGTGGCCCAAAGTAGCCTTGTAGATACAATACACGCCATGTCTGTCTTTCTCACAAAGAAGGAACTAATAAATAACATGACGCATGTATGAGACACACGGCAAAACATAGACTACGGGAAGTTCATCTGCAAGTTCGGGTCAATGAAATGATCGAAATTGCCATGCCCGTAGAGGCTTTTCAAAGAATTTAAAAGCAGGAAGGTGGCATGTATGACGACAATCTAGAAATTCATTCTTTTGGCAAATTTGCATTTGTATATTGCTATATTATCACACTTTTTATTGAAAATATGTGATATAGGTGTTAGAAAGAAAAAAGGTAGTGAGAAAACTGGTGATATATATATATATAATATGTACATATAAGAAACATCGAAAAATCACGGACACCAAGATCATCGCCTAATGGGCTCTTTGAACATTTGCCTTGGAAATATGGCGAGGTTATATCCTTGTTTATACTCAATAGTCTATATCTGGGTTAGTGGAAGGTGGTGCTGGCCATCTTGTTCATGGTTGACCGCCCACTTCTTGTAGTCACTTTCCATGACTTTCACTTTTTGTCCATAAATTAACATGGGGAATTAGCAGATAGAATTTTAATATATCTATATGTTGCCAAATAAACATTAAACTTTTTTATTTTATCACATTTCGGTGTATTTGAAAGATAATAATATGTACTTAAGGTAGATTAGAAGATGATAATTCCAAAAATCGTCTTCATATGCATGGTGAAACTTTCAGGTTCACCGTAACGTAATGGGCTTTGCTGACCCACCTGACCTCAAATGGCATGGGTTGCTAGGTGTCACAAACATGCATCATGGGAATAGAAGGCAGTGTGTCAAGAAATTAAACCGACCCAAATCACCCCTATTGTATAGGAATTAATGTATGAAAAGCGAATTGTAGAACCAATAGCCAGCCGACCTATTGTGAGTGTGGATCGCTAACGTGATCATTACATTTTTTCCCGGAATGACCTGTCCGTGCGACAAACGGAGAGCGGCTTTGGTATCTTGCAGAATAGGCCAGAATGGTTGGAAAAAATGATTGAGACAATGACTGCTTATATCCATTTATATATAATATATTGCCTCATTTATATTTGTTGTGAGGCTGAAATTTTGAGACCTAGGGTGGTTGTAGAGTGGCGGTGATTCGATATTGCAATTCAGCAGTGTCCGTATTGGAAAATTAGTTATTTGGTTATATCAAATTAATAAATTTTGCGTTACAGGTTTTAATTGATTGCTTTGCCTTTCGCATACTATATTTAGGAGGTTTATGAAGTAGCAGTCATGCAACACAAAACATAATGTGCTGAATCACGTTTAAGCACATCTTTACCGAATATACTTGATCCCTCCTCCCTCCACACACGCACACAGTATACATACATACATACATACATACATACATACATACATACATACATACATACATACATACATACATACATACATACATACATACATACATACATACATACATTATTACTCCATTTACCTGGTAGCACTCAATGGGGCATGTTTTTTTCTGGAAATCGACTGTTCTTATTGGTCAGCGGTTGTCAAGAAGAAATAATGTATCATAAAAATATAGCACCCGACCCAGTGCTGCCATCTGCAAAAGCCTGCCTCATTCACCCCAGCAGCTTCACGTGGCTTATCTTCCAGCTGCGAAAGAGAAAGAGAATTTTGCCATGTTACACTGCTTCCAATTATTGTCTCTCTATCATATATGAATTCACCATACAACGATAATTTGGATTGGAGCTGTTTAAGTCAGACCACGCTAAGTTTGACCTCGTCTGCTGTTTGTGACGCACCGATATCTCGGCGACTTTATTTGAAGCAACGCCACAGGGTAGATGGAATATAGTTTGATGTGAATGCAGATCAAGATATTGAACACAAATGCAATTGAAGTGTAAAAAAAACGACCCCCC
>OZ026626.1:67845762-67890762 GCA_964020975.1 Hermodice carunculata | reverse complement strand
CCCAAAGCAAATCAGACAATACAGACAGACATGTACACTTTTGTCTCTATACATGTCTGTAACGAAAAACAATAAAAACAGCAACAACAACAACAACAACAACAACTGGTTATTGCTGTGTTGCTTGGACAGTTAAATAAACTGCTGGGGTAAAATAGATGCCACCTCCATTGGCTTAACATGGGCTGCTCTAAATATGCCTTTATATGGAAAATATGGATGTCGCATGGAGCATTATGTAACATCAAAAGGACAGCTTAACGTATGAGTATGCCTGAGAAGCCAAACACATACAAAATTGTCCTGAAACCAAGACAACAGCCCGAGAGGTGCGAAAAGTGTGTCTGGTGTTGGGGTGCCTATGGGCTTTATTGGGGAGGGGGGGGTTGCACTACTGGGAACAATGTGAATCCACAATGCCATGGCTTACGGCTCACTCACAAATGTCTGGATTTGACAGGGGCAGAATCATTGGGATGCTGGGGACTAGCCTTTCCTTTCGGGAGGTTGCCAGGATAATGGGTGCTCCAGGCCATTGGTAAAAAGTGGTGGGACCGTTTCAAGGAAACCAGAGGATGCAAGAGGAAGGCTGGATCTGGCGACCAAGACTGTCAGATGGACGGATGACTGTTAATTGATCGACTATGTGAAGAGGCATAGGCTACTTTCCACCGAAAGGTATTGTCAGCAGTGGTGCCAGGCCTGCAACATCTGAGCGTCACGGTCTATCATTAACAAGAGACTATATTACTGTCGGCCAAACTGAGGGCATATACCGCCCTGCCATTCGAATCCCTCTCAGTCCTGCACACAAGACACGGTGGGTAGAATGGTGTGAGGAACATGTAGCCTGGACCAGAAATCAATGCAACAGCATGTTGTGGTCAGATGAATCTCAGTTCTGCTGGGATTTTCACGATGGAAGAATAAGGGTTCAACGCATGCCTTCGGAGAGGTTTGTAGAAGGATGTTGGATTGACCCCTGCGGAAGAGGCAGTGTCAATGATGGGGGGGGGGGGGGGCAATTACAGCAACAGGGAGAACAACTCTCGTCAGTGTGAACGGGACACTAACAGGTCGGTGCTACGTGGATGAGATCCTGCCCAGTTGACGAATGAATTCAACAATATCCAGGGCTACTGTTTCAACTGAATAATGTACAGGACGAGACACTGCACGAGTCAGCACGCAATATCTACAGCAACCCAATATCCCATTATTGCCATGGCCAGCCCGTTATCCTGACATGTCCCCCATCGACCGCTTGTAGGATGTGCTTGTCCGTCGAATCAAAGATGAGTATGAAGAACCTGCAGCTACCATGGATCAACTGGGACAGAGGCTCACAGACCAGCTCAGATCACCAAGCTGACAAGCTGCATGCCAAGGCGAATCCGAACTTGCTAACAGAAGTGTGGTGGTCACGCCGGCTAATGATACATACAGCCTCCCAACAACTACAACAACGACCAAAAAGGTCCTTTTCCGGACGACCATTTCCTCCCAAAAGAGTTGTGAAAAGCTATGGTATAATAAAGTAAGCAAAGTCCCAAAACGCATCCTCATTACACGTGCTTATTTGTGAACAAGGGAGATTGGTGGGCAGCATTTTTCCCCAGCAGTCTATAGTTGGAAAATTATCAATGCGCCCGTGCGTCCAAAAAGGCATAACAAGTTGCCACTGCAAAAAGGGTACTGACATGGATGCAAATGTGTGTGTGTGTGTGTGTGTGTGTGTGTGTGTGTGTGTGTGTGTATAAACATAACATCCCTATAACTTGCTTGGCTAAATGGAGAGAAATATGGCAAAAATAACGTTTTGGGGCATAATTGCAAGTAGGAAGTGAATTCCAAAATGCTGAAGTCTTTCCTTCCACTTAACTTTGGATGTACCAGCGAAAAGGCAAGAATGGATGTGCTCAAAAAGAAAAGAAAGGAAAAACCTGGAACACTTAAAGAGTGCTAGATTTGCTTTCTCGCCAACTTGATGCAAGAAATTTGATTTTAACTTTTTTTTTTTCTTGGAAGAGACGATGCTGCTTCTACGTGACGAAGAACATATGTACATGTGTGTCACCTGGATAAGCACACACAAGCAGACACTCAAGACAGGTTTTGATAGTAAATTTGGGACCCATCTGTGTTGAATTTATTCTTGCCGGCTGATATAGATGGTGAGCGCAAGCAAATGGTTTCCCGAGATATTGACAGTGTACGAAATACATGACATGTATTAAAATGATACTGCAGGTAACCATATAATGTGTGAAAGTCCACGGAAAGGATATCATTGCAAGATATGTATTTGTGTCTGGTATATTTCGCCGTCCATTTGGCAACCTTTTTATCTGTGTCGGTTACTGAGAGAAAATCTACAAAATTGGGAAACCTGTACAATTTAGCTGAAAATGCAACTATGACGGTCAGAAGAGGACACGGCAATGGTCATCATTATATAACTTTCGGATACTGCCTTTTGTTAAAGACAGTTTCGATTTGTGTCATACACGTTTGCAATAAATTGTGTATGATACTTGTATTGATGGCAAAAACCGTTGCCAGATTTACTTCAGACTTGATGGGAATGTAACTTGGATGGGTCTCTACCACGCGTACTGACGTGGTTACACTCCAGTGATTTTTTATATTTTTAATAGTATTTTTGTTCATTTTTTGGCAAAATCGTTATAAAAAAACTCCTCCTTTTTTAAACCACCCAGCCAGTTGTTTCGAAATTGTATAGGGACACTTATGGAGACAACCAGACCTTAATGTGTTCAGCGGGTGTCATTGCGATTATTGTTTCTTTTTCTTTTTCTTTTTTCTTTTCTTTTTTTTTACGAGTGTTTGTTTGTTTTCACTATTTTCTACTTTTTCTCAGTACCAGATTGTTCGAAACCTTAACGGCAATGTAGCCTGTGGGAGGGTCAAACAAAATTGTTTGCTAGATGGTGATATTTTGGATCCCTGATTGGTAACAATAATCATTTATATAATTCAGTTTCCTTTCGGTTAAAGCATGCCTTTCAATTGATTACTGAGTAAGTCAATCGGTATTTGCCATGGGAATACACATATTTTACTTCTTCTCCAAAACCGTCAGTTAAATTCACGTCAGACCTGTTGGAAATGTACCAGCTGGGTCTCTACCAAGTTTGGTCAAACTGTCATGCTCCAAAAAGATTTTTGACGAATTTTTCAGCAAAATCGTCGAATATCTTCTCCAAAGACCGCTCAACCAATTGCTCTAGAATTGCCTAGGGACTCGTCTGGGGCCTTTAGACTTTAATTTGTTCAACAGGTTGCGGTGAGAGTACTTTTTGCCCTTCAAATAATCTTTGTTGGTTTCCACCTATATTGTCTTTTTCTCCAAAGCATACTTTGGATCCTCATCAAGCATATTGGAAATGATCTCCACCAAGCTTGTTCACTGCATGGGGGTTCTGTAATTTCTCATTGTTAACAAATTACGAAACTTATGAATGTTCGGTGACAGAATATGTGCATATCAACAACAGTGACGAAGGTCTTAACAAAGGTGATCCTGATATCATTCTGAACGTTTCAAGACCATTTCAGTCTTTACATGTGAGGTAAACGGAGCATGGGACTGTCACAGTTCATTTGTTCTAATTTAAGTACAAGAAGTTCCCAATTACATGAAATTCCTGGCTACTGATTTTGCAATTCAGACCTTTTTTGAGGGGATTCCAGAAGTGAACGTCTTAAATTGATTCAGTACTCTAGAGCCTTGAGGGATTCGCATTGCTGTCTAAATAAACCGTGCTCCCTTCTCCCCTTCCTTAGTCCTTAATACTATGAAAGATAGTTGTAAACTTTGTAAAATTTATAAACTGTCATCAATTCTGATTTACCGAGAAAGATATATGCAAACATAAATGTCATATTTAATAGATTATGCAGAAACAGTCAACCTGGGTAACAAAAAGCATACTAAAATCCATCAATTCAGAGATAAACTGTATAAAAAGTAAAAATTTTATCCCGAATTGCGTTTAATTTGATACGCATAAACATAATCGAAAGATGTGCAATCAAACATTAAAGCAGTGTACAGATGATTTAAAAACATGATTAATATTAGGCTGATACAGGTTTGCCAGATTAAAAAATGATATACCAAAAACTGGGGGCACCGTAAAATCGGAACATTAAGTTCCGATGTAAATCTGATAACCCACTCTTTTTCCCGATTAATGAAAAATAGGTTTCCTACAAAAACGGAATAGCTCGCCATTTTGATCAGTTTTTTTTTCAAATAAAGTCCAAAAATTGTCTTCGAAAATAGATTTTAATCTCGACTTGCCACATTTCCTTTTATATTCAACAGACCACATTAGGCACAAACTTCCATTCACACCCATTTATACTCGTGACATCGAATTGACTCCTTTCACAGAACCAGCAAAGTATAGAATTTTCTCACCTCCAGCTGACTGGAGAGGGCATCGCAGGGGTGAACACTTGTGGGCAAAGGGTAACGCATGTTAAAAGTAACAATCTTTAAAGTAAATTTGAGGTCAATTAGAGAAATATTAACATAAATTGTAAAACTTTCTTTATTAGTATGCCTGTCAACATCAGTAATGTACCAGTAATTTTTAATTTGTAGATGTTAGAAACTTTTTACAGGCAAAATTATTGAGACCCTTATACAGTAGTCCGTATCTGTGTACTGACCACCCACACATGCATAGGTGTCAATTGGTTTCGGACACCTGTGGGGTTAATCAGCAGAGTAGTTTGTGAAACCTTTAAACTGAGTACATTTTGGCAGTCTGTGCTCATGATGCCACAGCATATGGCTCTGTGGGATATTACCATTCATACAAGTGTGGTGTTAAAAGGGCAAAACACCATTGTTTCAGTTATGGCAGACACGTCACTGATTAAGCAAGGTTTACTGCCCTAAAATAGTCCTAGCCTATTGTTACAAGTTCAACATTTTATGAAACGTTTCATTAATGGTTTAGAGGCCATTTTCTTGCCATACTTAAACTTGTTCTGCTGAGATATTCATGTTATTTTACCATGTAAACCTTGCTCTGTGGCAAGTGCCTATGTTAAAACTAACAATCAAGTAGTCTTATCCCGACAAAGGGGCTTTCTGTAGGCATTAGAGGTGAGGAAATCACTGGGCGCAGTGGTCCACCTGTGGGGGAAAGTCCTCAATAAAAAGCATTATCTTGTAACATTATGTGCTGAATGCTCCACTGTAAAGAGAGGGGAATGAAACTAACATCTTCAAGGTGTGGCTGTCTTTATTTCATGCGTAGGGAGAGGTGATTCTGACATCTTTGAGTCAATTACGTGCATAGTTTTTGAAACCTCTGCACTGAGTATATTTTGATATTGAGGAATGTCTGCTCACTATCATGCAGCAGCATAGTCAACAGTAGCAACTCACCAGTCATTTATGTATGTGCACACTCTGAAAAGATCAACTCAGAACAAGGTTCTTGCTAACATTTCACTGAGGAAATGCAATTTGTTTTCCCAAAATTACCCTTATTTACTGTAAAAAGTTTCCCTTTCCTCACCGTTGTTGCAGCTGGGTTGCAAAACTCTTTTCATATGCACAGCTACCTGACCATGTATTCATAGTTTCCCATCACGCGAGGTTTGTTCCTGGATAGGTGCCCATGTTAAAAGTATACAGGCAAGCAGGCTTGCCCACCAAAGGGGATTCTCTTGTGAATGGAGGCAAGAAAGCAGTTGTGCACAGTGGCTCCACTTGTAGGGGAAAGTCCTGAATTGATTCTACCGAATTTAATTTGAATTGATTCTACCAAATTTAAACCAAAAAGTAGCACAGGCATGGATAATTTATCAATGAATCTTTAATACACAAGGCATATTCCCACCTCTCTCGACAACTCCCATTGTGATAATTAATAAATGCTAACTTCAGGAACATTTCCGGATAAATTGAAATTGGGAAAGGTCATCCATCTCTTCATCTGACATATATTCTTCCAGCATTATAAAAATTTTTGAACTGGTTGTGTATAAACAACTATGCCGATATCTTATTTTATATGAATTATTTTACAAACTTCAACATAATTTTAAGTCAATTTATCCTATGGAGACAGATACTCTTGAATTTTTTAATAGGGTCTATACCTATGAATGGGTTAAGGGCAAAATTGCCGATCAGTGTATATTTAGACCTTTCTAATGCATCCGATACATTAGACTATATATCATTTTTTCATAAATTGAAATATTATGGTATTTGCCAATCTCCTTTCAAATGGTGCGCAGATATCGTCCCAATAGACAGCAAGAAGCTTCCTTTGATGACACAGTACTACGTCCCAATCCCTAAAAAATGAAAATACCACGAGGGTCAATTCTGGGATCTTTGGTATTTGTAACTTACTGATGATATTTAGCGTGCATCTTCAAAATTTGACTCGATCCTTGATGCTGATGATACTATCCTGGTAATACCTCCGTGTTCTTGCAATTTTAGTATCAATTTCGAAACAAATGATATATTAGATAAAATTGATGAAGAGTTCACTGACAGATATACTTGGCTTTCAGTAAATAGGTAGTCTGCCAAAACAAAATTCATGGTATTTCATTTTCAACAGCGTCTATTCCAGTTGTTAATTTAAAAATAATTAATATTTCTATATCACAAACTGCTGAAATTAATTTTCTAAGATTATTTGTTCATGGAACTTTAAATTGGAATAGTCATGCAAATATGCTAAGCTCTCCAAATTAATAGGCATGTTTAAAAGAATTCATAGCTTGCCATTCAATGCATTGTTGCTTATATATAACTCCGGGTTTTTTTGGTTTTTTGTTTTTGGTTTTTTTTTTTTTTTTGTTTGTTTTTTTTTTTTTTTTTGGTTTGTTTTTTTTCGTTTGTTTGTTTTTTGGTGTTTTTTCATTTATTTATTTATTTTGTGTGGGGTTTTTTTGGGGGGGGGTATTATTTTTTTTTTTATCGTAATTATACAATTTTAGCATGAAAAAATTCTGGGGATTGTATTTACAAACTTAAAAAAATAGTTGAATAAAGCTAATGTTTCAAGAAATATATTATGGCCAAACTGATCCATTGTTCAAATCACTAAAAGTGTTAAAATTGCGACATGTATGCAAAGTCAAAATCCTGAAATTTAATCCCGGATATACTTAGGACCAGTCATATGATTATTTTAAGAATATATGTGTCATTCGGACAGTAACTCATCTTTAAAGTACCAGAAAGCGCCCAACCTTATATAGCTTCTGTGCAAGAACTGATGTTCGAAAAAGTGCTAATGTAAACCTATTCAAAGCAAAATTAAGTTCAGTAATTCGGTGTCCAGTCAGGCACAATGTATTATATAATCATGGCCCTCGCTGCTGGGCTATATGGCATGCCAGGGTCTGCATGAACTATAGTGGTCTGAATTCACATATATATATATATATATATATAATATATATATATATATATATATATATATATATATATATATATATATATTATATATATATATTTTAATTTGCGTTGCTACCCCAACCCTGTGTCAATGTGGCAAAGCTGAGGAAGATGCGTTCCACTTCTTCTTCATTTGTCCCAGATACACTCAACATAGGATTGAATTGCAAAATATTGTTGTCGAATTGGATCCTCTGACGCTCCATACCCTCCTCTTTGGGTGTGAAAATTGTTCAATTGATGAAAATTTAATTATATACACTGATGTCCAAGATTTTATCAACAATTCAAAACGTTTGTAGGTTGTAATGCAGAGGTACTACATTGTCTTGAAGTAGATCATATAACCAGCAATGCCCCACTGTCTGTGTGTCCCAATGTCGTCTTTTCTTCTTTCTGTTTATTCTGTGCTTAGAGCTAAACCGACCGTCTGCTTATTTGTACTTCTCTTTCTTCCGCAAAAGGGGTTGATATAGGGTTTTCCCTGTTGCCCAATTGCTATTTTTTTTCATATTACATGAATAAAAATATGTTTAAACGAACTCATCCTTACAAAACAAAACAAACAAAACAAAGCAAAATAAATAATTAATAATCAAAAAAACAAAAACAAAAAACAAAAACAAAAAACAAAAAAAAAAACAAAAAAAAAAAAAAAAACAACAAAAAAAAAAAAAAAAAACAAACAAACATATTCCAACAACTTCCTGTCCCGAACCAAATAAAACAGCAATTGCATCCGATATCATATTTCTACTGTTTTAGATAACACGCCTCTTTGTATTTTGGTTGAAGTACAAACATATTCAATGAATGGATACCCTTAATACATTAACGTGTACCATATTAAGCAATACTCAGAAACTTGTTCCTCAGGTAATCGCTATGTACTGTAGTTCTAGAAATTTTCGCGCGTGTTTAATTTCGCGCAAACTCAATTTTTCTTAAATTACCAAAATGTTTTTTTCTGGATTGTATATGCTAGTCAAGATATAAAGTTTCGTAACCCCCATTCTTGGTGGCCGCAGTATCAGCGAATTCAAAAAACCTTACTGATCTCACCCTGACTTACTTGTTCAAAACCTTACTGATCTCATTCTTACTTACTTGTTCAAACTTACGGTGTTGCGATATAATGAATTAAACGCGATACAAAGTTTCACTTTATTTAGATCAACAGATAATCTTACACTGTAGTTGATTTGGATGAAATTGCTCCAAACAAAGGCCTGGACATTGTTAAACTGCAGGATGTGCTTGTGGGTACATCCTACCTCATGTACAAAACGTAGGTTTACCCACAAGACTCAGTCTGCTTTCAAATCTTATATTCACGGAAATTAATACTGAAGGCTCAAGCTGCTCTCAAATCTTATTTTCACGGAAATTAAAACTGCATCAACGTAGACCCATATGCCCAGGGTCATTAACATTTAACAGGTTTAAAACTGGCCCGATAAGACAGTGTGATGTTAAAACCCAGTGAGAAAGCGGGGTAGCTAGGCCTCCACCTTTTGCTACTGAATCTTGCAATGGGCGACTCTTTGAAGCCATTACGCTCGTTCTGATAAATTGCTACGTGAATTGTATGTGGCCTTGACTTTGTACACGTAGGAATATTTATCCACCTTTGTGTGCTAATCTTGGTCTTTTTGGATGTGAAAAGGTGCATGGATTGCTATTACCCCCCCCCCCCCCGCCTTGTAAGGACCAGTGTTCAGTAGAATAAAATAGTATGCTAGAGCAATTCGGAGTTGCCTTAGATGGACAGTTGGTGCATGGATACAGAACAGGACATAAACATCGACCTTTTATGGTTAAGGATCTCACAGGGCTTCCATTTAATATAATGCCTTTTTGAATAGTGAACAAAGACAATCTATATATTAGATATCTTCATCCTTCGTACAAAAATTAAATCAAATCACAAAAAGGGGAGAAACACACATACAGTCAGAAAAAGGAGGATAATAGAATAGTGTAGAGTAGAATAGGATAGAATAGAATAGAATAGGGTGTAGAAGACTATTATGGAATTGAATAAAATAGAATAGACGACAATGAAAACACGGGAGCTTGCTGGGAAAATATTTGTTCGTAATATGTCGGTGGGTTGATAGAGGCACAGACTAAACGAGCAAGGGTTAAGTCTTTGACATGGAAACAGAACTAGAATGAGTAGTAGCTTTCAAAGGATGCTTTTTAATGCTTCACTTTCGCTATGATTTAAAAAAAAATAGTATATAAGGAGATGCCGAGAGGATAAATCCCTAGACAAGTGGTTTGGAGCGTGGAACGTGGATATGATATTGCCCTTGACATAGGAGAGCATTGGAAAAAGGGCAAATGACAATTTTCACATTTTTTGTAGTGGATGGGTTCCAAAAACCGTGAATTCTCTTCCTGGAAATTAACCCTCACATTACCAAGCCCGCCGAGTGTGGCCATCTTTCACACAAGTCTAGCTCAAATTTCCTTTACTTACAAGATCCAGTTTCTGGGATTGAGTGCCACCATGTCGACGATATGTGCTGTCTTTTGATTTTAGAACAAATTTAATTTGAAATATGTTTAATTTTGTTAACTGTTTTTAATTTTTCTGTTCTGGATATACCAATAACTCTGCTTTGTATGAGTCCTCATCTTTCTTGTATTTGCTTTCTATATGTTCTTGATTCTTGTGTGAAATGATTGTATATAAATGCATATTATATTATTGAATTGATTTTGGGATGTTTCTCATTTTATCCGTGTTTGTGTGCCTCCATGTGCATTCCATAATCAATCTGATCATCGATTGCCAATTTAACTTGTCAAACTTATCAATTTGTAACTTGCCCAGATATGGACCCACTCATATGTCAATCAAGACGTGCTTTTTAAATTTTATTTTCTATTTCTTTTACAATTGTTTATTTATTTTATGGTATATGATATTATTCATTTTTTGATGATGGAGGTGGGGTGGATTACAGATTAGAGTATTTGTTGTCTTTACATACATTTTTACGTTAGCATCGTCGCTAGTCACATCAAAAGATGTTCTCACAAAAAAAAAATAAGGCATCGTGATTCCTTGCTGCTTGAAAAAATAATCAGTAGAGAAAAATGGAGAGGGGTAGTAGTGGTAGTGGTAGTAGTAGTAGTAGCAGCAGTAGTAGTAGTAATTGTAGTAGTAGTAGTAGTAGTAGTAGTAGTAGTAGTAGTAGTAGTAGTAGTAGTAGTAGTAGTAGTAGTAGTAGTAGTAGTTTAGGCGCACTTAATTAGTGTCTGATTGAGCTGTGGAAGGTTTAATACCACATAAATGAATGTAGTTGGATAATGAAATCGCTGTAGAAATAGCCAGAATACTAATTTTCTGTTTTATCAATTTATTTCAGCTAACGAGCAGGCTGGCGTGAATATGTTGCTGTATTCGTGACAAAAATGATGCACAAATATATCTATATAATCCATTTTATAAATCCTGGCAGAGTTATATAATGTCGTTAGTTGCATCGAAGTTGTTCTTCCGCGCGCTATGTTACCAAACACATAAAACAGAGAAGATACGTTGTACACTGTATAAAATCGCTGGGGTTGGTACATTCCATGCTAAATCCTAAACAAGATTAACAAAAAACAGCAATAGTTTTCAAACAAGCTAAAAATCTGATTGATTGGCTCAGTTCCTACAAAAATCCTTTCTTCCATGTAAAAGCAAATAGTTGACAAATAATATTCCCAGATGTTGTGTATAATTCTACTAATAATGCGCACCGTATCTACACTTTTTCTCCAGGCGGGCGCTAAGCAAAGTGATAAAAACCACCATCGCATGTGTGGGAACTACTGTGGATAATAAAGTGATTGTGTGCGTCTATTTGCCAACAGACGCACAAGCTTATCCTCATAACAACTGGCTAAAATTCATAAAATGTCCTATTATCAGTTACTACGCCATGTTTTCCTAGGGGGAAACAATTCACATATGGTGCTGGCAGACACATTGTTGAAATAGATTAGACCAGTTAATTGGATACAAGCTGTGGCGTTACAGTTATCACTGAGTGAAAAGGAGAGGGAAGTAGAGACGTATAGACATGATAGAGGTTGTGCAGACGATGATACGATAAGAAACAGGGCTTATGACCGATTTAAAGACGGTGTAAAGCACACAATCTTATCTGTTGGGAAAGTTGAGCATAAATTTATCAAATAAGTCAGGCTCGAATTGGTATATGTATCTATGATTTTATTTTGATGGTATTTAGTTTTATGAAAAAACATTTTAGCTTTGCGTTACGCACACATACACAGATATATCCACAACGAGCACGTGTCGTTTTTATAAGGGTTCGCAGGTCACTAAAGTTATTTGAGACAATAATAAGCTAAAAACAGGCAACAATATTTTCCAAGAAGATAACATCATAAATATTTTATACAGTTTGCTGCACTTTAGTTGGAAAATTTTATAATTATTACATAGTTTCAGTGAATTTTTATAAAAATCAATGTGTATGTTAACCCATTGTCATGCTAAAATTTTCTGTTACATAGCAGTACAAATGAAAGATATCAATATTCACTTTTTCGTATTCAGTAGTCACTCCGGTATATTATACTTACGATTTTGGTATCAAAAAGAAACATAGATATCGCTTCAATATTTAGTATTTTACATAAAATAATAAAAATCACTAGAAAGAGGCTGCAAACCTATTGAAAAGGCCTAGGCTTGAAAGCGTTAAAGTTAACATTTCCCGTGGGGTTTCATCAAATTTCATTGCTAAATGTTTAATGCATAAGCGCAGCATTTTGCTTCAAAAAATGACATGCTTGGACGACATGGTGAGGTCATGTAGCCTTTTGTTGTTAGCTATTGCCTATTTGCTATGCTATGGGTAACATTTACGTGGACCTCTTAATCGAGAATTCGCTATATGTATCCTGCTTATTCGGAATTTATTTGACGACTATTTTTGATTGCTGAGTTTACCTGTATTCAGCGTAGCAAAAGGAACCAGACATGTTGATTTATTACGGTAAAGGCTACCTTCAGCTAAATGAACATATTCAATACATTTGCCGTAGTATCCAGTTTTTTGGGAGGGGAGTTGCTTTTTTTTTTTTTTTTTTTTGTGTGTGGTTTTTTTTTTGTTTGTTTGTTTGTTTGTTTGTTTGTTTGTTTGTTTGTTTTGTTTTTTGTTTTGGTATTTTTTGTTTGTTTGTTTTTTGGGGGGTGTTTTTTTGTTTTTGTTTTTTTTTTGTCAATTAGTTACTTCTGTTTTTTTGTTGTTTTTGTTAAACTTTTGGATTTATCGATCTCATACGTCATATGGTGTCCGCGATTAAGCTTTATTGATTTTTTTTTGTAGCGTCCGCTATTTCCATGCAGTATAGGCGTACTCTGTTCATAGCTATAAACGAGTAAAAAATTAAGCAACGCTAAGTTCTCCAAGAATCTGATCTCTATATTTTATTTGAACTTTTATCTAGGGCATATCGATCAACAGAGGAAAATGTCTGAAAGCTGATGGAATGATAGCCTGTGAAAATTTAGCCATGCAAAAGACAGGTCTGTAAGACGTATCAGTAAACCTTTGCAGCTCCATATATCACGTTCATGAACATAAATTTTGAGGTGCCCAATTCGACGTCTGATTAAGAAGAGTCTGCAACGACCAAACTGCATGTGGCATTCTTCTCTAATTAGCTAGTAATGAATATGTGAATGTTTTTAACCTATCATTCCGTCTGACTGACGCACTTTTTTGTCTGCTTGTAGATATCACGAAAGGAATTTGAGAGACACAAGGTAAGAAACACCGCGGACCTACGTCTATTGCTAATAAATATGCGCAGTGTAACGATAGAGACAAGGAGGACGTGACGAGAGATAAAGATATTAAAAAAAAACAAACAAACAAACAAACATCAACAAATCTGCCGTAGTACTCTCAAGATTCATCAGTGCAAAAAACTACAAATTGCAGTTAGAATGACACCTCTGCCTACAATAGTTTAGAAGATTTTCAAGATTAAGTTTCCCGGGTGCTCCTTATTTGCATATGTTAAATGCTACAACTTTGTTTCATTGTTTATTAGATTTGGCTTTGGCACAAACATACATATTAATCGGAATGGCACTCCTATATCTAAAAAAAAAATGAAAATTATCAAAATATATAACAGAGGCTTCAGTAAAAGCAGGGTTATTGGAAAATTGAGAGGAGTCCTGCAACTTTCCAGAAATGCTTATTTTTCGGTCCACCCTCGCATCTCTCCTGAAAATATTGTCTGATGGACCGTCGTCTGATTGGAGTTGTTTGATTTCGCTGTGTCCGATACTTTTCCCAAGGGCTATTTATCATAGTGACATTATTTAAAATTTTACACTTCTTGTAACGTCTTAGTAAACGAGTTTTATTGTAAATGGCCTTGAAGACCATACATTAATTTCCTGTGAGAAAATGGACACACTAGAGGCATCATGATCATCATTGAATTCATTAGGCCCACTTGTTAATCTACTTGTAAGCGGACAGCTTTCAGTGTCAGTAGGCCTATTGTTGGTATTGTCTGAGTGAGACTCCGATAGAATGATACATATTTCTCGCTGCTTCTTCATGTTCCTACTTGAATATACATTCAATGACTGGATATTTTTTTGTGAACTGTCAACTGAATGATTTCTGTATCTGGCACATTTTCATCTTTTAGTTTTTGAATCATAGTTTTTCTAATACTATGATTTGTGACCTTGCCTCTTCATTGTGTTTGGATTCCTGCACCCGCCCCGCCCCACGCCCCCCAAATCATGTCTTTCATCCAGCTATTTAGGGTATTAATAGCAAGGGGGATGCTTTGTACCATGCATACTTGTTCAAACATAAATTAGTACTTCTGTTCACAGCAAGATAAAGTAGAGAAGCTGGAGTGCTCATAGAAACTGGGCGCTGAGCGTGAAAACGTTTGAACGCAGACACAGGGTCTTTCGCATCATTGGGGGTACCAGAAGTACTCCATATTTTAGAATTAATGCTCCGGACATTGCGTGTCCGGTCTCCAATGTAGGATTGTACTGCGTATGCGCCGCGGGAAGGGACCTGGTTTCATAACTCTCAGGATTAGAAAAGCCCCCCCCCCCAAAAAAAATGTACACAGCTGGATTAGGATAGGGGTAATACTTCTCTGACTTTAAGTGAATTGAATGTCTTATTCATTTTTCAAACAAATGTATAGATCTTGGATATAGGCTGGAGATATAGGATATAATTAGTAAGTTCTTTAGGGGGGATTTTTGTGGGACATATATGCTAAAACTTGTTTAAAATTGGAATGTTGGCCTCCAAAATTCACCAGGATGTACCAATGCAGCACTCCTTTAACACATTACAGAATTAAGAAAGGGTACCTTTTTCCATCTGGTGCAGGATTAAGATAGGATATGGTATAAAAATGTCCGAGGCAAACACCCACCCTGATGTTGAGTATGTGCCCTCCGCCCCCCTCACCTAAGCGAGTCTTGCTTCGCTGCTCTTTGTATTCTATGCATGTTTTAGATCTACCGTCGTCTGCTATGCACTGCGTCAAAATCACCACCATCTAATGCTTGGATCCGTGCACCATGCCACTCCTCTACCCGAAAAGTTCCCAAACATTGGTCTTTGCAAGCCAGGGCTGTAGCCTCCATTTGAAAGTTGATCAGGCCAAAATGCGACGTCGGGGGTGTAGGAGCCACCCAGGCCCACACCGAGGCCGGGGGGGGGGGGGGTTGCGGAGGCCTAGGGGGCAGTCCCCCCCAAGCTCTTACTTTTTATGTGTTTACAGACCCCTAAAATGACTTCTGAAGCACCATAAATGTAATGCAATTTAAATTTTAACATTGGTTAAGGACAAAGTTATCATGAAGAGTTTAGGTCCTTTTATTTATAAAATACTGAACAGGAGGTTTTCTTCAAAACATTTCAAACTGAATAGTCTATATTTGGGTTAGTTCTAAGTTCGCCTTAAGGTGGTGCTGCCCATCCTGCTCATGGTTGACCGCCCACATCTTGGGATCACTTTCCATGACAAAGTTATTATGAAGAGTTTGAGTCCTTTTACTTATCTAATACTCAAAAGGGTTAGTTCTAAATTCGCCTAAAGGTGGTGCTGCCCATCCTGCTCATGGGTGAACGCCCACATCTTGGGGTCACATTCCATGACCCTCACTTTTTCTCCAGAGATTAACATGGGGAACGAGCAGACATAAATTTAACCTCTATATATGTTGCCAAATAGGCATTAAAGTTTCATTTTATCACACCTGGGTGTAATTGAAAGATAATGCTATGCACTTCAGCTAGATTAGAAGATGATAATTCCAAAAATCGTCCTCATATGCAGGTTGAAACTTTCAGGTTCACTGTAATGTAATGGGATTTGCTGACCCATCTGACCTCAAATGGGTCGCTAGGTCTCATAAATATGTATCATGGGAACAAAGGCTGTGTGTCAAGAAATTAAACCAACCCAGATCACCCCTATTGTAAGACCATATTCATGCATGTAAATATTAAGCACATTGTCGTTTGTTATATAAATTATATTTTTCCCCTGTTGAGTAATTATGTAAAGTGGAGAACTAAATTCAATTCAATTAGGAACAAGGGATTTCAACAAATTTATTACATTGTGTAAGCAAATGTGTGAGGTGTTTTTGTTTTTTTTGTTTTTTTTGTTTTTTGTTTTGTTTTTTGTGCAGGAAAAAAGAGAATCTTGTGTTGCAACACAGTTCAGTGCATCTTAACTATATAGCAGTAATAATAACCAATGAAGACTTACTCCATCTCTAGGCTTCAGGACCCATAAAGTTACTGAATTAAACTATATATATATTAACTTCTCTATTTAAATGCCCATCTATATCTTGTCAATATCTTTCCAGCCTCAACGTGTGCATACTCTCATACTACTGAAGATACGAAACATTACCTTTTGTTCTGCCCAAAGTTCACTGTGCAAAGGGTCCGTCTAGTGAACACTATGTGTCACTTACTCGCTCCAGGTGCAAATCCGATTTTAATAGTTCAGTACTCTAGTGACATTTTACTAAATATTCTCTTGAAAGGTAGTGAGGACTTGCCAGACACTGATAATTTATTCATCTTTGAGGCTGTTCAGACATTCTTATCAGAATCTAGACGTTTTATTTTATACTGATTTAGTATATGATCTAATTATAAGTCTCCATTATCTGGCATCAATTGTCTTATTCGTGCAAAAACCGTGAATTTAGTCTTCTGTTCTCGTCCAGTGTGTATTGTATATATTCCTGTGCGTCCTCTTATGTACTGCAGAGCCTCCAGATTAGTCTTTGTGTACTATGAGGCAATCCAGAGAAAATAAATATGTTTATAATATGCATTAATGAATATACAGAACTTCATATTACATGTATGTGGAATAAACCTTTGTTCGCACAAGGTTATTACGTTTCCTCTATTGAAATACAAAAAATGTATTTGTTTTATCTGGAGCCAGATATACTTAAATTTTATAAGAATTAATGACATTCAGCATCTGCACATGACATTGTGACTACAGTTACATGTTTCAAAGTTAAACCAGCACCACACTCACTAGTGAACAGCAAAATGTCAAAATAAAAATAAAAATAAAAACAAAAACACACAAAAACGACATTATGGATGGTGAATCCCAGCACATGATCATTGGATACTTTAGTCTGTAAACTTGGTCAAAGTAGGATTAAATATAAATGGATCACGTGATATGCACATATAAACAAAGTGCAGTTCCCCTGACTGCAAGTTTCAAAATTGCATCAAATTGGCATGATTAGCACCACATCAATATGTTTCCATACTGTTGAATATAAAATGCTTAAATACAAAATACAGATTTTATGAGCAGTTAAAAAGAATATATCAGCGTTGTGCCATGACAACCAACACTCTATCAATGGAGATATCACTCTGCAGTGGCTTTTTAAAAAAACATTAAGTGCTATAATGTACACATAAAATAATCTTTGACTGTTCCTGTTTCAAAATTAATCCAGTGCCACTCCAGACCAGTGTATGTGATAACATTTATGTGGAAATGTTTACCGGTCACTTTACAAGATAATATAAAAGAAATGATTAACACTACTGAATCTGCATGCATCAATAATGTGTACTTGACTAGTATTCTCCTCTGCCCCCCCCCCCCCTCCAAAAAAAAAAATTTTAAAAATCCATAATTATATCATTATGGATCGTGAAAAAAATTTCTGTGAAGTACAAGCATGTAAAAGTAGCATTGGTTGGTTTTATATGGCCAGTATCTGACTGGTAAATTGAGTTTAATTGACCATTTGTTTCCACATTTCAGAGGCACAATATTTGTTAAACTTCATGATCAAAATTGGAGACTTTGTAAGTTTATAATTTGTTAACTTTACTTCCTTGCCTGCAAAATTCAAACAAACGGATCATCATCATGAAATTTGGAGTGAAGTCAGGAATCAGCGCTAAGTGGGCCTAAATTCAAACCACTTATCATTCAAACAAAAAAATGAATATTGACAGAAGAACTTGTCGACTTCTTCTGTCAAAAACTAACTTTGGATTTTGTAAGAATAAAAAATGGCGATTTTTTGATAGTTTGAACGCGGCATAATTCTTCGTTCTGCACCGAAGCAACGAAGTGCCCGCTAGGCAGATCGGTCGGACTTTAACTTCCACCGCATAGATTTTTTTTTTCGCAAAAAGTTGGTCGGACCCGGAGGCTACGGCCCTGCAAGCTGGATGGATTGTTCCTCCTCAGAACACCCTTTTCGTACAACTTACAAAATTTCCACCTCCAAGTCCGAAATGGACCGCTCTGCATGCCTGTGGTATATATTTCCTCGCCCCTGGGTTTTTTGGTTTGATTTGAGCGCCAGCTGAGCTTTGGCAAACTTCACACCATCAACGAGGATAGTTTCTCTCACGAAGGAAACGGGCTATGCTTGCAAAGACTGACCTCAGCGAAACTGGGTTCATATTCCCTGCCATCTTTTGTACAGACACTCACAATAAATTCTGCCCAGTAGTCTTTCAATGGCTTGAGAAACGCACGCAGCAGGCCTACATCACGTTGCGTCTTCTGTGTGTTGCTTTTGTTTTGGTTTGTCCATCAATAAATTCACCTGTCGTCGTAGATAAACTTGCAAAACGTCCTGTAGGCAACTGTGTAGGTAGGCTCCCATTACCAGTTTTAGGTACATTATCCAAATATGCACTTCCATCGCTAAGTGCTTGTAAAATTTCGACAGCACTGTGCTCAGAGGCAACCGTGGGCGCAGGCGTTACAGACGACATCTTTGATATTGACTTTCATGACTGTGTGGCTGCACATTTCTCAGTGTCGTGTAGAAAGCGCTCTAGCCACCAGGGGGCACTAATACCGTATACCGCTCCATACGACATAAATTTGTTTATGCTGTACCACACTTTTTCATGGATGCAAGTAGCACGAGATGTAGTTCACAAGTATGATATATATATATATATATATATATATATATATATATATATATATATATATATATATATATTCATTGCCGTCTCGCTTCCTGAAAAGCATGTCCATCTCATAATGATTTACATCAAGCATACAGAGAGCAATACACATAATCCTTAAAATTGATTGATAAAAAGTGAAAAGATTCTGCATTAAAACCTATCCTTGTGGACAAAACGTGCAACAAAAATGCCAATCACCACAAATTCCCCTGATCTCAACCGTCAATAGCCAGTTGCACAGGTGTATACCATGATAATGCCTGAATAAACGCTAGCAGCTGAAATCTCACTTTTGCTCTCTCCCTTCGTGTCCGCAATTGACAGGTTTCACTGTATTAGTTTTTCATTTAATCTACATGGACCACTCTTTTCATCGACCGGAACTATAATATGTGGCACAACAGGAAATGGCATCTCTACCTGTACTAGATTTGAAGATATTCAAGTTTTAAAATTTCAAATGCTGCTATTTGGCACAATTTAAATTGCCACAACTTTTGTTTTAAATTCATTAGATGCGCAATGGTCAATAACACCCTAGTAGAAGTTGGAATGACGTCTCTATCTATTATACTTTTGAAGATATTCAATATTTAAAATTTCAAATGCCCCTAATTTGCATAAATGCAGCCGCATTCCGCCTTAAATGCGGACAGCCTGGCTTTATGCGTCCCATATCCCGGATACGGTGTCATAAACATCACATTTCTTTGCATCCAAGTATATGGTTAAGACACCTTAGCTTCCCAGCCACCAGCCCACCAGCCAAAGAACCAGCAGATCTTAAGGTAACTGAGTCCCCGACCTTCACGTGCCTCGTTACCCCCGATCAGAGGCAGTGACGGACGTAGTGCCTTGAGAAAGAAAGAAAGAAAGAAAGAAAGAAAGAAAGAAAGAAAGAAAGAAAGGAAAGAAAGAAAGGTGTGTGTTGACACATACACATTAACAAGGGTAATGAACAATTACTTCATAAATAAGATATATCGTTAAACGATACGTTGGCGGCGAGGAATACTCGCAAAATAGTTTGTCCACAATATCCCCAGAAAACGTAGCACCTTATGAATTAAATGTCATTAAACTTTTGGTAACATTGCGTTTCCGTCACAGTATCGAAAACCATGATGTTCAAAGTGGTTGGTATCGACTGTAAGCAAGTGTGTCCCGCTATAGTACACCGCATTAATATTGTAGTACCTAACGCCGATGTGTCGGACTGCAAATGTTTCCTCAGGAAAAAATCAGAGATGGCTCAAGATCATACTTCATTTTACCAAGTATGATACAAGCAATCAGGGAATGGCTTTCCTGGGCAAGATGCGCCCCAGGTGCGATAGAATAGGCTGTTGTCTTAGCTCCCGGGGGGCTAGCATTCTTGGGTAAAGGTTAAATCTAGCCGCGGGTTCAGGTGCACAATTTTGGCGAAACACATTTTTGTCGTGTAACATGCATGATAGCTACTGGTAAACTAAGTTTGTTACTTCAAAAGAGCTCGGTTATCTGCTAGGGAAATATGATTAAAATATATCATGCATGTCCGCTCCTCACCTGTGATAAAGAACACTTTTGATGAAGTGGCTTGGCTTTCACTGAATATTAGTTTGGAACACATGAGTTAAATATTTTCTCCGTTTGGAATATGATGTGCCAGATACCCGAGTATGCAAATATATTTTTGATAGTTTGATAGAGTTCATGAGTGACCAGTTGCCCAATGCCTGGGTTTATGTTGAGGGAATGAGAAGAAGAACAAAGAAACATAAAAAACAACAACAACTTTCATTAATGTTTGCGCGGGTTGTGTTTTGAAATCAACAAACCTAAATTGGCGACGTTTTTTCTAGTTGTCTATTGGAGAGTACAAATGTTGTTTTCCTCTTTTCTTTTCTCTTTTTTTTTTCAGAAAATTGACGAGAGGAAGGCAATTAATTGGTATGAAATATTTAAGTGAGCCTCTTTTGGTGAAAAATAATTGTTTTGTGTTCAAAATTGTGGGCACTCGAGTGATTTTTTTCTTTGCTCGAACCGGATGCCTAAGGCCAGGGAAATGGCCTAGAAAGATGAGTGTGAGACAATAAATGCACTTTATGCAATGGTAATAAGATCTTTTGTTTCACTTTTCAAGTTCTATGCCCTGAGCTAAATCGTATCGGGGCTTAAAGTTATGAATCTGGAAAAAGAAAGTAGAAGACAAAATGCACCTACTAGTATGTTTGGGAACGTATTCATCCTCTACATTACAAAGGAAGCTTTGTTGACTCCTAGGAAGGGATATGTACGATTTCGGTCAACATGTCGGCGACCTTTTTCACCACATGAGTCGGCCAAAGCTCGGCACTTGTCAGAATAATTCGTCCTGTTGTTTGTTGCAGATAGTGTAGATAAAAGGTGTACCCGTCTGTCTGGCATTCATATATGTAGTTGATTTTACTGGATGGTATTCTTACTTATTTAGTCTCTCTAAGTATTTTCGATACGAACCTGGACATTCTTTTCAAGAATTCATTTTGTTCTTCCTCCTTTTCTGTCATTTTCTTTCTTCCTTCCCTTCCTTCCTATCTTTTTTTCCTTCGACCATTCTTTCTTTCTTCCTTTCTTTCTTTACTCCCAAATTTTCTCCAGAGCTTTTACTCGGACACTACTGTTCTGAAAACCACCAAACTTTGCAAGGTCATTTAGCTACCAATGAAACCAAGCATATAGTTTAAAATTTATATAATGTTCAAAATTTTGCAAATTAGGGGTAATCAAAATTTTGAAAGCTCCATATATTCAAGACTAGCATAGATTGATACAAAATTTTGCTTTTCACATGTTGGCTTGTGACACTTGCCATAATGTTCAAAATTGTTCAATAAAATATGAAAAGAAAACAAGAAAATCTCGAAAAGTATTAAATCTTAAAAATGTTAAAAATAATTGAAGATGCGGGGACAATTCCAATTTCAGTATGTAGGTTTGTGCCAAAGGAAAATCCGATGAACATTAAACCAAAGTGGTAGCATTTTGATTGGTGCTAATTTGAGACTCTTGAAAAAATGTTGACTATCTCCAAAAGTATTATAGATTGAGGTGGCATTCCAATTTCAATATTTACGTTTGTGCCAGTGCCGACTCCGGGAAACCGAAATGAAAGCTATAAGCTTTTCTAATTAGGGGCGCTTGAAAATGTTCAATTTCTAATGTCTTGAAATGTATTATGATGGGCGTGCCATTACAATTTAAATTTATAGGTTTGTGTCAGTGGTGAACTAAATAAACAGGAAAACAAAGTTGTTTGTAATTTGTGCAAATTAGGTGAACACACAAAACTTAGATCTTGAATATCTTTGAAGACAATTATAGCCTGAGATCGAGGTGCTGTTCCAACTTCAATTTACAGGTTTGTGATATTACTACAGCCAATGAACCATGAAACGAATTGTAGCACTTCAATATATGCAAATTAGTTGAATATCCAATCATTCAGATTTTTATATGTGACACGTCACGGGTCCAACAGATCGCTGGTGCCCCGATGTGAGGGAGTGGTTTTCGCCAATGAATAAACGTCACACCAGGAGAAATCTAATAATACTAGTTTTCCTAACAGTTTCCGTGTGGATTAACGTAGTACAAATGTATGGTTGTGCGATGTCAAACATTTAATTAACTACTTGATGCCAAAGGTTCAGTATGCAGTTGTCATTTCTCGCCCAGTTGCGAGGGAGGCTGAAGTAGCATTTTGATGTATAATCCTTCCCCCCTTAAACCGGCCTAAACTAGCTTCTGGTCAAATATCGTCTGCTTCCAAGTTCTCATCTAATTTCAACAGTAATGAAAAGCAATTTGACTGAAAATTGCAGATGAGACCTATCAAGATAACATGCCCCAGGTCAACAGCTTTCCTTTTCAGGGGTTGGGCACTAAGTGCTCTACCCATGCCAGGAGAGTTGTTGACTCAGTCTTAATTCAAGGGGGAAAGGGTTAATGTATATGTACACACACATACCAGGGACGTGCTATATTTTTCCTATAAGATGAAGTCTTATGTGACTGTATATACCTCGTTTGGATTTCAATTAAACGTGTTAGTAAATGTATAAGGTTATAATGCAAGTGTATAATATAATGTATAAACAAGCGAGAAAGTGGCAAATATGGCGTACCGTCAGAAGCGCAACGTGTTACAGTGGTCCACACACTTAAATACTGCTTACTTATTGCCAAGACTGGTTTTTCTGGTGATCTTTAGCTTATTATGACCTGAAATGTGTTGGGCCCATTAAAGTTTCCCATTAGGTTGGTTGAACAAAAGCGCAAAAAGGCAGAGAAGAGAACTTCAATTTGGCGTGTACTCCTTTTAAATTAACACCGCGACTTTTTTTTTTTTTTTTTTTTTTTTTTTTTTGCAAATGAGGATCCGGCAACATTAGGAAGTTCAGAGCAGTTACGCTCTCGAATATAAATCCACAAAATGAAAAAAAGGAAGAAATTACGAAGACATGAGTGTGATGTAATGGTTCTGCTTCGAATTATAATTTAATATAAAGTACATTTTGGAATCATATTTCGAACAAGAAATTCTCTGTGTCAGCGCAATCAGTCAAACGCTTCTGTAACAGCACAAAAAAAAGAGAAAAACTCAGCACACTGAGAAAAAAAAACAAGCATGCAAACAATAAACAAAGGTAAGCTATTTGGAGCTGGAACGTCATGGTAATTGGTCAGGACAAACTGAAAGTGAGCAGCGGACATAGAAATGTGTTCCACCTGCCCGTATTATTGTGTCCCCACCATTTTCCAAAGTTGTTCTTTATATGGCAGGTACAACTTATATAGCGGGAGTCCTCTCTCTCTCTCTCTCTCTCTCTCTCTCTCTCTCTCTCTCTCTCTCTCTCTCTCTCTCTCTCTCTCTCTCTCTCTCTCTCTCTCTCTCTCTCTCTCTCTCTCTCTCTCTCTCTCTCTCTCTCTCTCTCTCTCTCTCTCTCTCTCTCTCTAAATTTCCAGCTTTAAGAGGGTCCATATTTACATAAAAAGTCTGTCTTCCCAATTGCGAATTAATTTGCAGAGCTCACAGAGCTTCCTAGGACATTATCCGAGCAGTTTCTGGAAAACCACGGCCGCCGGCCATCTGAAATTGTGTTGTGGCAGATAGCCTTTGTGCGATGGGAATACCATCATATTGTTTTAGTGGCTATTTTTTCATTCTACAATAAATTACCGTGGGTCATTAAGCAGTCTCTCGCAGGCAGTAAATCAACTTTCCGTCTAAAACTTTTGTGGCAGAGAGACCTTATGTAGTGGGTTCATTCTTACGTTGTTTCATGTGGTTCAATATCCTTTCTGACTATAAATTTGCAAATTGACTAAGCAGCCTCAGACCTTACTTGCCACGTTTCTTATAGACGAATCCCGCGAATAGGAGGGGTGTTGCTAGCAGGAATAGAAAACCGCGACGACGCAAAGCACACTGACCGTCGTGGTCGTGCTATAAATTCTGACAGAATCAACCATTACAGTGGTGTCTCCTTTTTAAACCATGCTCTTTGTATGTGGCATTAGGAGAGCTACATTGGTTTGTAAGTTATGTTAGGAGAACAAGATTCGTTCGTACTTGGAGAGTCGTGTTTTTCTAACAAACCGTAATTTGAATTATCGTCTCTAACCTCCCATGCACTCCTTGCATAATAACCTCCTTTTGCATGCACATTCGGACCCACACAAAGAAAGGTTTCTTTCAGTCTCAACAGACCCAATGGTGTAATAGTCAAACACACTTGTCCCAAGCCGATACGTGGGAGGTGTGAAGCACGAATCCTCTACATTATATTACGTATCCGCTTTCGTTGGTTGATTGCAAAGTTCGTTACGGCCTGCTTCTTAGAATTTCCAACAGCTAGCTGTCTGAATCATTCACAGCAGACATACATTGTGTGACTTGTCACAGCAATTGTAATGTATGTTGTAAATATCCTTGTTCTTAGTTCATGAGCGAAATTCGTGTTGTACTTTAAGACTTTTTCCGGCTGTTTCGCATAAGCAACAACAGGCAGGCACCTAACATGTACATCTCAGTTGTTCATCAGTGTCGTTGGATTTCATTAATTGTCCTCCATTAATTCATAAGCACCTCCAGAGACAGTTACCCTTTTCGGCGTGGGGTATGGTTATCGTCATGGGCAACTTAGTTTTGTTCGAATGTGAAGACACATTATTACGACAGTATGTTACTCGCTTAAATGTATTTTTATTCCCCTAAATGAAAGTAGATTTAAAATCTGCATCAACACCAATGCTGCCTCCTTTCCCAATATATCACATGAATGTCAAATGAATTATCAGTTTGCATATCATGCGCACAAAATAGGTGTCTAATGCACTATTCCTTTTATTCGCTGCAGGAAAACATAAATTACAAAACTAAAGCATCACTGAAAGGACTGTTCCTGGCGTACCTTTTCTGTGCCAAAAATATCTGAGAAAGCCTATATCTCTTGGTATATATTGTAGTCTCTCTTTTGAAAAATATGAAACATCGAACATGCTGTGTACTAGAATCAATGTAGTAAATCTAAAACCTGAACAGGAAATTGTTATATCTTAGGGTAATGCAAACTACAAGAAGGCTTCTACGTTGGTTAGAATCGCGTGTGTTAAATGTCAGCGACCCGAAGCCGGGAAAAACAGACATTCTAAGCATTTGTGACAATGTGCCTGGTGGTTATAAAATATGGTATTAAACAGTCCAGTTGTATCTTGTCCGTTACTGAGATGGAAATTCTATAGATTTACACTCTGTGGTCCCTCACTTACCGGTTCCTCCAATGTCTTGGTGCACTTATCTACATTTGTTCATTTCGGATAGAATAGGCAAGGAATTAAAATTGTATATATTGTACTCGCAGTCTCTCATACAATCAAAGATCCCTCTATAGAGCTGAAACCAGACTTTTGAAGTCATCTCGAGTTCCGCATAGAAAGCTGCACATAATGGAAATGTACATATATCGCTGAAGTGAGAAACGTATTGGCCTGTTATTTTAGCTGCAGTATCCACATAAAACATCAAAACGTTAGCATTAAATGAAACATGTTTTGGTACACATGGACGCAAGATACCTGGAGTTTAAATCCCTGGGATATGTTTAATAACTTTAGAAGTCGGTATCCATTACATGCGCCAAACCTCACAAGAGATACTTAATAATTATGTCTACATGCTCAGATGTTCGCCATCCATATTAGTGTGTAGTTTTTATGTGCTTACATAAATAAATTTCGAAGAATTAAAATATCAAATTTGTGTGACGTACTTTGTGACTTTTGAATATTTAAAGTACCAACCATCACTAATTCTACCACGTACTATACGTTTATAACAGGCGTTCAGAGAAAACTCACAAGTGCATGAATGGTATGATTCCTGTGTGTTTTATTACCCCAAGTTGGATGTCAGGCTATTTGAAAGCATGAAACATGTTCTCACTGGGCACTCTGAGCAAATGCGACAACTTATTTAGACTCGTATGATGTACCTCCGAAAGGACATAATTTTTATGTCTTTGTACCGAAACAGACATTCTGTTCTTTCTTTCTTTCTTTCTTTCTTTCTTTCTTTCTTTCTTTCTTTCTTTCTTTCTTTCTTTCTTTCTTTCTTTCTTTCTTTCTTTCTTTCTTTCTTGCTTCTGATTATTCTTCTCTGCCAGAAATTTTGTCCAACAATTTTTAGCAGACAGTATTACACTTAGAAACTCGAAACTTGGTACAATTATAGATCCACGCATGAAGTAGATCCTTTTGAGAAAGAGGAGTGAAGGCTGTGTAAATTATGCAAATTAGGGCCATTTGAATCTTCACATCCCACAAAATGGGTCTGGTAGCTGGGGACATCTGGTAGCAAAAAAGTCCAGTTCAGGGTGTGGCAAGCCAGGTGAGCAACACACTGATCTGTTCTGGTAGCTAGTGACATCTGGTGGATGGAAAGTGCAGTTCGGGTATGGGAAGGTTGCTGGATGGCAACAGGCTCTGTGTCAGTGGACAGTAAGCTTATACCTGGAAAAGTCAATACTTTGAAGTGCTGACTTGAGCATGAAACATTATATGTATGAAAAACAAAACATGAAATTAAAGGAGGAAATATATGTTAATGCCAAAATACCCCCAGCTGTATGGCGGCTGGTAACAGAGAGGGGCAGTTACATAATTATACAGGCTGTAGTATGTCCTGTTGTGTGGATGAAAAGTCACACCTAGAAACGTCCCCTGGGGCATAAATTGGCGTCTTACCGTTGACCACTGAAACAGCCAAATTTTGTTTTTACATTTGGACAATCAGAGTTGCAATTAAAATGCAGTTTGCTAATCATTTGTTTGCTTACACCTGGCAGTCTGTTTTTTTTTTCTGTGTGACTTTTCTTTTTGACCCACAAATGTATTCAAGCCAAGAGCCTTATTTTTGTAGTTTTTTCCGGAAATTTCATGTTTTCTGTCATGTACCATTTCCAATTTCATTTTGAATGTACAAGGCAAGAACTTCCCTTTCTCGACAAACAGATTTGCTTTGAAGCAAACTTCTTCTCCAGTTGCTTATTACGATCCCTGGACACTGATTTGTAACTTTCATCTAATATAATTTGTGATGTATCTTTTTATATGTGTTTCTGAAAGTGCTAAGAAATGTGGCAACGGCTCTGCTAGAAGTTTGGTGTGGCCAGCCCCCCCCCCCCCACATGCACACCCTTTTTCCCAGATTTGGTACATTTTAGTTGTATTCATGAAAATGTGATATGTTTACAGTGAATCCTCATTATAATGACATACAGATACCCGACATATTCAATAGAATGACACAAAAAAAAAAAGAGAAAAAGTTCATTTCCTTTGTTATTTGATTCATTCATCTGACATATTCAGTTATCCAACATATTTTTAGGAAACAAATAGTGTCATGTATAACCGAAAATAAAAAACATGGGAACAAGATTAGTTAAAAGCACACTATTTGGTGATATTTATGCACAGAAAATGCTAATGGTGGTAATACAAGTTTAAAATACTATAAAAAAAGTTCATATGCGGGCGCATATCTCTGAGGAAAAGAGTATATGCACAAAAAGCCATCTTACTTCTGGTAGGGCTATATTTACCGTTGCCATTAAATCTTTATAGCTTGCCTGGTCAAAGCCTGTTCTGACACAAGGTCCAGTAGACGGATATTAGCCCAACTACCCCAAACACGCTGTAGGAAGAAACTGTACTACCGTGAGAAACCTTGCGAAGCTCAGCAGGTGTTTGGGAACCATGTGACATGCGATCATATATCCCAAACCGACACGGAATTCCGATCTTCGAAGGAATTGGACTCCACTCGACAGAAAGGATCTTCCCGGAGCAAAAAATACATCCCGTCGGTGGGGATCGAACGCGGGTCATTGCAATAGCAGTCCGTACGTTCTACTCCTTTATCCAATTCGTGACCAGAGTACGACTGAGGCAATAGCTTTCCATGGCTCAATGCGTCTAACCCGCTCCCAGTGAAGCTATTGACCCAAGTCGTGCCATCTTGAATGGTCTTATATACAAATCCCAGCCAAAGTGTTTTTTAGTCGCCAGACATTTCAATAACAAGAAGCCCATGGGCCTAATGCTCTGCCGACCAACATCACAAAAAAAATCGTGAAATTTATTCCCTTCACAACCTTGAAACACTGATCAAACTTCCACACGACACACATTTGCAGTACATTTAAAATGATTTGTCTTATTTTTTATCAAGGCATTGAATTAAGTATCCTTTTCTAATGACCTTCAAAAATAGGTCAGAGGTCACACAGCCAATGGGTCATGGTGACCGTAAAAGTATGTCACCAAGTAGAGGTTTATATACAATGTACTCAGGAGGAATTTGATCTGAAGGCTCTATTCTCTTTGCCATTGTCCAAACTACACCCTACCATTACAAAATCACCTCTTCCAACTTAACAGGTTTGGTGACCTAACAGAAATAAGCTACGGTCACTAATATTACACTACATATTAACATTCGACATGATCTATATATCTTATAAATTTAGGGCATGTAGAATTCAATCATTTTTGAAGATATGAAATTTTTTATCTGTCAACACATTTTAACTCGTAATTTCCATCAAATTATAGGTGGCGCCACTAGTATCCCAAAAAACCGAGATTTTGATCTCTTCTACAATCCTGCTTTATTTCATGAAGATCCATAAAAAAATTATAATAAAGATGCTGGACTCGTCATAATATGTTCATATTTGGGACCGTATGTTACATAATAGTGTCAGTGGAGCCACCAACATTGACATCGATATATATTTTTTACCGTTGATAAGCCTTAAACGTTATATGGGTCTAACTCAAAAACTTTGGGGTGCTGGCCATTTACAAGATGACCCCAATATTCCAACTTGCCATTTGACCTTAACTTCCTACTCTGATTTAAAAAACGTTATCGCTTAAAATATTCGCCCCACATCCAGTTTTTCCATACATGGTCTGCTTGTTTAATAACAAGTAATAACTTTCCAGTTATTAAAGAAAAAACAATAAACTAAGACAAGTGCCAACGTCCATAATCATTGGGACAATGCGATTCCAAAAACAAGCCACCAAGTGCAGTTGTACGTACAATGTAATCAAGCTCAATATTATTCTGGAGGATCAATTCTCTTTGGCATTTATGTCCAACCTACACCCTGCCATTACAAAATCATCTCTTTCAACTTTGCTGGCCTAGTGACAAAACACAAATTAGTCAAGGTCACTAATATTACTCAACATTTTAGCATTGAATATGCTCTATATATCCTATAAATTTGGCAAATCTGATCCAATTACTTTTTGAGATTTTGAAGTTTGTATTTTTGAACACATTTTGGCCCATAACTTCCGTCAAATTACAGATGGAGCCACATATATCATAGGCAACTGAGACTGACCTCCTCCACAATTCCACTAAATGTTATGAATATCTACCAAACATTAAGGATGCTAGAGCGGTCACAAGAGTTTTACATTTTTAACAAAACATTATAAAATACTGCAGGTGTCGCCACCAATATCAAGCTCGACCTAAATTTTCAGACACTTCGTGAGTCCTGAAAGTTATACGGCGGCTATCTTAAAGCTGTGAACTGTATCGCGCTCACAAGCAAAAACAAAAGTTTTCAGACAGACGGAGAGACGGATGGAAGGACGGACGGACAGACACGAGTGATCGCATAAGCTATGCAACCTTTGGTCAGCAGAGCTAAAAACGTAAAGGCAACGACCATTTACACCCGGGCCCTTTTAGGCGATGTGGGCAGGAAAGGGTTACGCTCAAGATGTGATAGAATTATTTGAAACCGATCCGGTGAGCGTAGTTGATATAACATCATAGGACCAGTGAAAGTAAATTGTACTAAATTCAGTATCTTGGACACTCTACCTTTAAACGGCTATTTATACCTTTTTTGAATCTCGTAATTTTTCAGCGTTAGAATTGTAGCAGTTATTCTTACAGTAATTTCAAATTTCCTTAAAAGAGTTACACAAAATATAAAGCAAAGTCATCGGGAGTATATTGTTTTTGTTTGTTTGTTTGTTCGTTTTTTTTTTCCAGAGCTAGATCATATATTTTTGCCATATATTTCACATTTATTTCGGCAAACTATAAAACCGGAGAGTGGAAAGTTTCTCTGTGACCACGTGTTTCACTTTGCATAGAGACCTTCGAAAGGCCCACAAGTAAATAACAAAGTAGTGCAGTATAAAAGGAAAACAGAATAACTTTAAATGTTGTAATTCGAAAAATTAAACTTCTAAAAAAAATAACCATTGAGAAATTAAAACATAAAATAGTATTTGCTCTACACCACATGTTATTGCGATCCATCTAAAATTTCAATGACACCCATGAATTGAATTTTACAGACGTCATTTCGTAAAACTTCAATGTACCTAGCCTAGATGTTTGCACTTGATTTTACCAACTAAGATGATTTCTAATTGTATGAGGATGCGCTGTTAATCTTTCCTTCTTGAAAACTACTTGAATATCATGTTGGTTGTGAATTGGAAAAGCCATTAACAGAATAGGTCAGTTCAATATTTTTTTCAGAAAGTGTTAAATCATTTTCATCACTACTCAATGACTGAGACAGGTCTTATGTCTTGCACTTGAACTTACAAAAAAAATAAATAAATAAAAAATAAAATTTAAAAAAAAAAAAAAAAAAAAATAGGGCGATGTTGCCCCTGTTGAATATATTATTATGACTGAAAACCTACTGCAAAATGATTGTGCCACAATGCGCAAGCCCTTCTTCCCCAATCTGCACTGCTGGTCAGCCTGCCACAACAGTCAGGGTACAAGGGACTGTGTACAGATGCTCCGTTTTCGGTAGTGAAAAATGTCATAGAAATTTTGCCAAGGAACGCAAGAAACGGAGGTTATTTTATTCTTTTCATGACTAAACAAAAACAACATCATATGCCTTACAAATATGATTAAGTGTTTTACTGTGAATTGTGCGCAACCAGTAAGAAAGGAAACTGGACAATTTTGATGAGAAGCATGTAAGAGATATCATAATGGATTTGTACCAGAAGTGAATTCCTTTCAGTACGAAGAAAAAACTAGAGAAACAACATGACTGAAAGGTGACCAAGTTTACTTTTTTTTCGCAAATTTTTGCGTGGATTTAGTTACAGTTATAGACGTTACAGAGGGCAAAGGTTGGTTTTGGGCGAAACAAATTAAATTGTAAAACAACTACATGCATACCTGAGGAAAGAAAAGACGTTTACAATAGCAGGCTACACACCTGTATACCTTGATGAAACTTGGGTGAATGCAAAACCCATACAATACCTCTGGTTAAGGATGAGCGACATATTATACTTCATCCGGGCAACGACAGCGAATTCCTGCCTGGAGGCTGTTTCGTCGTCAGGCCAAAGAGTAGAGACGGAAGAGACTATCATGGAAAAATGAATGGATAAACTCTTATGCATCATGTAACATTCAGCTGCTTTCAGCTTTGCCACAAAAATCTAAGATGATCATGGATAATGCCCTAATCACAGCGTAAGATAATTGAACAGCAATATTTCCAACCTCAGCATCCGAGAAACAGGTTATGCAATGTTTGGCTCCAAAGGAACATTATTATTACTTTTGCTTCATTTATTTATTTATTTTCTCTTAATTAACTGATCAAGAAAGAATCTATGATATAATAAAGCAACGCAAACCACCACCAGTCTATTTGACAGATGCACTTATTAGAAAGGCAGGGCATGATGTTCTCAACCCCACCCCACTCCCCACCCCCCTCCCCACCCACCCACACAAATGGATAACGTGAGTTGGAGAAAAGAATTTCACATTTAACTCTTCCATGGCCAAATTTTGGACTGAGTCCACAGCTTTCTCGGCGCGCATTGGTCGCATTGCGCCTAATCTGCTGCTCCGAGAAAAGCTGTTGACCAGGGATATTCTCTCTTGTACTATATACATGCTGGTACTTGGAGGAAGGCCTTTTAATGAAGAGTATGAATCTCTGATCCTTATGATAATTCAGACCGGTTTGAATTAAGTAGATCGACTTTAGTCGTGATTGGTACTGAAAGAGTTAAAGTAAAAGATGTTTAAGCACTTGTGGCAAACCCTTGGACAGAAATCACCGGACGGCAGTCGAAAATTGCGTGAAACATGTGGCAAAGAAAGTTGATTCAGATTATTGCACAAAAGACGACCTATTAGACACAACTGTAGAATCAGTAATAATCCATCTTGAAACACTGACGGCATTTTTAACTTCCCAAGCTTTACATGCACCGAGCAGACTGCTGTTACTTTAAATTGATTAAAATATAAGTTCCGTGATGTCATAATCCCCGCGTTTGATCCAGGATTTTGTAGCGTTTGCGCGGCATGCTACTATTGGAGTGAATGCGGAAATGATTTCTATTGCATAAAGAAAATCTTACGTTCTTGAGAGACCTCTCCTCCCACAGGTCAAAAAGTTGTCTCTAAAAACAGGTGGTCTTCCCTTAAAGGTACAATAGTATAATAATAATATGACTGCATTGATATAGTGGTCTAAAAACATTCATCTATATATTAAAGAAGGTGCCATTTACAGGAGGTATCGGTGTATTGCAACTAAGAAGCGCAAGGCATTAATCAACCAGCGTTGCTATGGACATTACACTTTTAAAAGGATTTTTTTTCTTTCAAAACTCCAGATTAAAGCACTGGAAATACTCAATAAAACTCAATGAAATTTTTAATTGATATCAAAATGACATTTGATTTCAGAATACCAAGCAAAATATGTATTAATTTTTACGTTTGGAGACGATCCCTCTGGTTCTTTGCTGGGCTGTAGGGAATCCAATACATTGATATTCAAATAGTCAAGTGACCCGGACAGAATAAAGGACTCCATTCTTTTGTTATGACTCTTGCTTTTACATCCCACATACAACATGGTAAATATTGAGAGAGAGAGAGAGAGAGAGAGAGAGAGAGAGAGAGAGAGAGAGAGAGAGAGAGAGAGAGAGAGAGAGAGAGAGAGAGAGAGAGAGACAGACAGACACACACACAGAGAGAGAGAGAGAGAGAGAGAGAGACAGACAGACAGACAGACACACACACACACACACAGAGAGAGAGAGAGAGAGAGAGAGAGAGAGAGAGAGAGAGAAACGCTAACAATCTATCATATCATTAGTTAAAAATCGCATGGGCAGGTTAAGATAAAGCATATAGGCAAAGAGCGTACGGTTATAATGTTATCCGTAAAAGTGAATCCATGGGTTCCAATGGGTCTTCAGATGGACAGTAAATTACGCAATTGCAATACTACAAGTAACAGTTTCTGCGGGGAGAGATTACGAACTGAAATGACTACTACAGTAACTTTTACAGAGGCAATTGAGGGATTAATAATATTCGGTCAAGTCAATTCTAGAGAATGAAGTATAACAAAAGAGAACTGGATCTATTTTGAAAATATTGACCACAATCGGAACTTGATACATATTAACCGTTTATATCCACCGGGTGGATACCGCGTTAACCTGGATCAGTCAAATAACGTCACAGGTAAAACGTCAGAATCGTCAAGCTTCGGTTGTCCATATCTGCTGATAAACACAAAATGCCACTGCCTGCTCGACTGAAAACTGTGGCGGTATCATCAGTTGCTGTGGTTTCCACATGAAAGCAGCTATTCATTGGTAGGCTGTACTTTTCTGAGAAGCAAATTCTTTTAAATAATAGGATGTCAGTACTGTCTCACTGGCGTCACCCAGGTAAAACATACCCAGTCAATTCATGTCAAAGGCAGTGCATTTTGGTGTGTAAAAATAGTTTGTAAATGTGCAAAATGACATGGCATTAAAAATATGGGTCTAATTGACGAGGTGGACCTGAACAAATGTACTCCCCACGTTCACAGTAAACAGCCAATTTACGACAGATGTGTCGGAAATTGTGTGACAGTAGAGAATTTGCAAGCACAGAGATCCAGAAGTAATAAAGAGCCCTAAATAATTCCATTTATGCCGGCAACTGTTATGAACTACACATGTCAATAGCAATCACAATACACGTGGGTCCACATCAGACAGACAATAATCGATAAACAATCCTAAGACTTTTAAAATGACCAGCAACCAGTCCAAACATAATTTTTATTAACCATACCGTCTCAAATCGCTGAAAAGCACCCGAGTATACCATGTCGTCCGTTTTACTTAAAAAAATAAATCCACTGTTAGAAGGAAACGGTTTTCGTTGAAAAATATAGATACTGCCCACCATGAATGAATGCTTCATGTCAACAGCTTTCCTTGGCGTGATTCGGTGCATTCCTACTTGCGCCAAGAAAAGCTATTGACTTAGTCTCATTCTGACCAGGGAAGCGTTAATTTTGAAACGGGTTTAGACATGTAGCTGTGGCTCTGATGCTACACTGGAGAATAGGAATTAAATTTCTTTTCAGAATCCTTTTAAGTTATCAACAATGACATGGTTGCCAGGAATTACAAACAAAGCAGTTAAAAATGTATTAAAAAGGATTCCAAAGTAACAGAAATACAATATAAAGGAAGGCACTCCAAGTTATCGGTAATTCTTGAGAAGAGTAGCTGTGTTCATCTTTAAGTGAGGCGATTAGCCACTACATGGATCTAATTGAATTCATATGCATATACATCAAAAGCGCAATTATCATCAATAAAATTCTGTTGGTGAAACGTTTGTATTCCTAAATAAAGCATGACTTTAATTTGACATGATCATGGAAAATAGAATATGCGCTAGCGCTAGTTGGGCTTATCTTTGTAAAGTATGAGTAAAATTGAAATTTACCACTCGCACACAAATGATATTTGATTTACTGACTGTGCGAGCCTATACCTGCCTGGTTGGATGTCAAGCTCTCCGTCGTATTGGTGAACGAAGCCTTAACCTGTCTATTTTCTGTTTTTGACAATTTATTTAATCTTGCCAATGGATAACTTAACACGCCTTTGATAGCATGGGGGAAGTTACGTGTGATCTTTTTACATCTTAACTGAGTCTTTGTCAGTTTCGGCAAAGGGTCGATGCGCTCTGAATTACTATAACGATATTAGATTGATACTCCTCGCCTAGCGGCCTTTCGTTACCAGCATGCGCACAGTGATCACAAGCGAGCAGAGACCACAAGAACAGTCCATGACAACAGCTTTCCGCGGTGCGTATGGGGTGCACTGCCCTAAAGTGCATCGCGGAAAGCAGTTAACTTAGTGCATCTTTGGCTCGGGAATCGTTTGAAATAAAAAGTTACGTTAACTCCGATTGTTACAATTGCCCTGTCCAGAGGCGTTCATCAAATGGTTTCCACCATAAAATATAGAATACTTCAATGAAATGTAATGGCTCCAAGATGAATGAGTTTACTGGTAGAAGGTACAAAGCAGAACCGGTTTTAATTCTGCCTACATTAAGCGGAGCAGGTTCTACCGTTTCTTCCAGGGCAACTGGAATCTTCCATATCAAACCGCCATAATCCATTTATTAATTTATAGCTGATTATATGTATTGAGGTAAATATATGTGTAGCGTTTGCCAGTTGTGAATTTGAAGCTCGCAGCGATTTCTTTGAGGAAATTATTTTGCAGTGCAAGTTAACCTTGGATACTTTTGGAAATTGGTGAAAGAGCGCATGATTTACACTTCCTCTCCGATGCTTTGTGTGCCGAATATTTCATCAACGTAAAACGTTAAATATTGCAGATGGCTAGGAATGTGACAGTTTTATTTCTTAGCATGCAAACTTTTACTTTTACCATACATGTACATGCATACAGAGAGATACAGACAGACAGACACACACACACACACACACACATATATATATATATATATATGTGTGTGTGTGTGTGTGTGAATGTTTTTGTTAAGTCTTTCTGCATTCAGCAGTTATATGACACATCAGCCTTCAGCAGGCATTTTTAAATGGAACACCTATCGCTATGCATGGTGCAGTGATATTGTTTGCTATCGTTGCTGATTGCAATTAGCAAGCAATACTGTCCGCTTTCACATATAAAACCTAATTCATCAGTACTTCATGTATCTGTCACCTGAAATAGCAAATGAAGTAGGGTACCATTGTACAATGCCATGTATCACCGCAGATCAAATAAACGAAGTTCTATCTGCATATTGTCTTGTGGCTTGATATGATTCTGCCTGGAATATCTGGCATGAGATATCAACTGTTCATGTGATGTGACTTAGATAAATCGGTGAGACCATACCTAACGTTAGATTGCCGTATAAATGTCACGATTTAAGCAAAGTATCATTAAATGCAGTCATCGGGGTGTCTTGCTAACTCTTTTTGAAACAATCCAGGTATCTTTTCAAGACTCAGAGTGATCTTGACAATAATTTGTCTGGCACTGTGGCGAATAGTGTGCTGCTTCATTGCTTTGGTAATTTTTAGGTAGCAGATTGGAACGCATCTGTGGGTCGACTTATAGATTTTAGAGACCACACATGAAACTTTTTATATCGTACGTTACGAAATCCATTGGTTGTAGATTTAAGAAAAAAAAAATCTTTCGCGCATAGGACTTGTATACACCATTTTACCAGTCACTTTCATAGAACTCCTTGATTCAGGCAGTGACGAAGTAAGATCATGTGAGAAGATAATGATTGATTTGACAGGGAAATAATCTCTTCCTAATTGAAACTTTTCCGTGACTGCCAGTTGGGGAATTTGGTTCTGTAGATGTTGTGGTGGTGTGCTCAAGAACGTCTACATCCGACATTTCATGCTTCGGTGCACAGAATAAAGGCAGCACAAGTATCATTCAGTTTCAAAGCAAGGGAGATGTTGAGATTACGCTTGTTTTATTTGGCAACGAAAACCAATCTAATTCTTAGCGTATTATCATAATGTGACTCTTGTCTTCACGTGTATTGTCACGCGGTTGGATACGTATGTTTCTTGCACCTGACAAAATTCAAATGGGATCGCAAAAGTCCTTGCAATAGGTAACCAAATTAGGTATAAAGTATTCACTACCGTGCCAATCCTGGCGGCTAGAACGCTGTCTATCAGTTCTTGTCCCAATTATACAACATAGCGCTCAAATTTCCGTTCATGAGGAACAGCAGGGACGTACATCTCTATCCACCTGCCTGGGAACAGGAACAAATTGTTTGTACACACTAAAATGCGTGCAAAGAGATCTCCACGGAACAGGGGAAACGACAACAGTCAATAACCAACTAACGTGCTTTGGGGAATACATTCGTGGAAAATGTTGCAGTTGGAAGACGATAATAAGCTTGCCACTAGGGGGGCGCCTTTTAAAATGTTCTGTTCTTCAAGATCACACCCAGTGATGCACACGTGGAGGAACAGAAATGTTTATCTCATATTAGAACCCGTGTGTACACAAAACAGTAAATTCTTTGCGACTAAAGCCACTGCTTAATGTAATAGAAGACTTTTTCTTGGACTGTTTTCGTTGTTTACGGGCCGCCAACTAACTTCTTTTTTATCTAATTTTCTCGTTCAACTAATACAATTTACTAACGAAAGTAAACGTGAATATGTTAAAACAAAAAATATTGAGAACAGAATAAGACCGCAAAACAAAATTTTAAAAAAAAGCCAGTAAATACTTCATCAGTTTGAAGCAGCACTTAGGGATAAGATTTTAGTAAAATATATCACGGAAGTATTTCAAATCTCTAAGCCCTAAATTTTATAAAATCAGAGTGACGCGCCAGTTTATATTAACAGCATATGCATTGACAGCTAAAACGACGCATGAAATATGCACACTGAAATAACCTGTTGCACACTAATACTAGGCTGCAAACTAAGAATATAGCATTCATTTATTTACTTTGTATGTATTTTGTGCGTAACGCTTCAAAAGGCGTTTGTTTATTTTGTTTTGTTTGTCTTTTATTTGTTTATTTCCGTTTTTGAACGAGAAATTCGAGTCTGGAATCAATATTATATTTCAGCTGCAGGGGTACCTCACTAGATTAACAGTCAGAGATACTTCAAGGTACAGTCTAATCATTCTTGTTTGAAAAATTAGCACTTGCAATTTTTTCAAAAAAGGAAAAAAAAGTAAAATGTCATTTTTGTCTGCTTTGCATGCACATATTGTCATTTGTTTACTTTGTTGATGAAAAGATATTGTATGATCGCACACGGAGGATGCATGAAGGATATAGAATGGCTTTTTTGCGTGAGGTATCGATATTTAATGTGTATTGACATTGTTTAGAAATAGCAATTACAAGTTGAAGCTGCTTGTCAAATATCTTAATGAATTTGTTCTGTGACACATAATTTGTACTCTCAAAATAAGCCTATTTATGCATATCACGGGCTTGCCGACCCTCCAAAAAGACCAAAAATCAAAGGCAGCACGTCGACATTGATATGATAATATGTTGGTTTTATTTTAGTTAAATTTAGGTTATTTTATTTTAATTTATTTTATTTTATTTTACTTTATTACATTCCATTTCCATTCCACTCCTCTTTACTCCACTCTACTCCTCTCCATGGTATTGGATTGTATTTCATTTAATTTTAGGTAGGTTCAGTTCAGTCCTGTTCAGTTCGCGTCACGTCACTTTACTCCACTTCCCTTTATTTGGGCGGTGGGGGTTGGGTGGGGGCGGGGGGTTAAATTGTAATTAATTCTGTAATTTTTGTTGTTTATATATTAGTTTTGTGTTTTTCAAAGGGATACACCGTGATTTTGACATAATTGCATATGTCTGAATGGGACTTACCAACAAGGAGCGTCACCCAAGATAGCTGATAGACGGAGTCTATGTTAAATAGTTGAATGTTTGGAAACTACAAGTTATCATGTATAGAACAGGTCGTATATGACATACTCAAGAAGGCAAAACGAATTATCAATTATAGCCTTGGGTATGTCATGTTCATTATGTGCAAGAACTATATCCGCACAGGAATTAGAATGAGATGAATCTGACAAGAAGAGGAATACTATGATAAGCACACTTGACGCAAAAAGGGGAGCAGAACAAAAGTTATGGTGAAGCCAAATACAAATATTTACATATATATATATATATATATATATATATATATATATATATATATATATATATATATATATACAAACCAGTTCTGACACACTTCTTGGTGAAAACTTCCACACCATAACTGGTTTGTATATGGATGTATGTGTGTATGTATGTATGTATGTATGTATATATATATATATATATATATATATATATATATATATATATATATATATATATATATATGTATACATAATGTGATATAAACCTAACTCTGAACAATTTCTCATAGAAATTTTTTTGAGAATAGGAATACAGTGATGAAAAGGTCATGCAAATCACATCAGAAGAACAAAAGTTACGCTAAGCAGACATTGTCAATTTGTCTGTCAGGAAACTAGGCCATTATTGTTGCATTATGGGCCTGATATTTTGCCAAGTTGGCTGCTCCCAGTGTCCGGGTTGAATTGCAAGATCGTTGTATTTGGCTTGACCATAACTTTTGTTCTGCTCACCTGTTTTGCATCAAGTGTGCTTATCATAGTGTTTCTATTCTTGTCAGATTCACTTTGGCTTTAAATTCCATATGATAAATCATTTTTGGAACATGTGAAGTTTTGTATCCAAGCATGGATAAATGCACCGAGCAATCGATCGATAAGTCCATCAAGAAATGCACAAACGGATCATGGGTTAGTTGTTTTAAAGAACAATGAATGAATAAATAAATAAACAAACAAGCTAAATTGCGAGTGACTTTTCCATGCAATATAGAAGTAGGTTTAACCTAGTAGTAGCAAGCAGAGCATCTATTTCTCATTCCAAAAGCCTCGAGGTCAGGATCTACATGCAAAACGCCACCCCTATATAGGTACGCCACACAGTGATTGGCATTCTGAAACGTCTGCCATGCGCAGTTGTTACCAGGCTAATCGGAAGTATCAAATTCCATGGCGAAAAAATGGCGATAATCGGACAAAATTGTGGTCTGGGATGAACAAAAATTCACTCAAATGATGTTAAATCTGCAAAAACTAAAGATGCGAAATACAGAGAACAAGAGAACTGAATGTGAATCAATGATCCACGTGAATGGGTTCCCAAACACTGCGCTGGAGAGCTACTGAAGGTTGATAATGATGATAATTTGGATGTTACCACGTTTCTCAAGTTGTATAGACTGTAGGTGTGGATTGATGCATTACCTAACTTTTGAAAAATTGTCGAGTGTTATATATAGAGCTCGCTCCGCCTGCTATCATGTGCACCCCTTGCGCATGAAGACAATACTAGTTGTTACACCAGCATAACCGATATGAAACAGCGCAGACTTCCCGAACGAAACAAAAACAAAACAAAACAAAACAAAAATCTGCTCATGCGCTTTTTCTTGCATGTTTATATAAGGACATATTTCAATATTGACACATACACAAAGACCTCCCTACCTTATTTGAACATGACCGATATGAAATAGACACACTTCCTGGTGAAAACTTTCACACCAGATCTGGTTTGTATATGTATATATAAGAACATAATATATATATATATATATATATATATATATATATATATATATATATATATATATAATGCATTCAGCACTCTGTGAATTACCGCCACCGCAGGTCAGTTCTCGAATCTAGTTTTAGTTAATGTGGTACCCGGATACCAGGGTATTGATTGGATTATCATGTATGTATATTTACAGAGTATGAAATATTCCTTACACTATTCGTGTATACATATGATGTGTCTATGTACACGCGTGACAAGAACTTTTTAAATCGTGTATTTGTACATCTGCCTACCGTGGCATATGGTACTTTCAATCATTTTCCATGCGATATATACAAACTTTCTGTTCCGGACATTGTGTACATTAAAGCAAAATTTGAAATGTTTGTTCTTGAATATTTTTTTTCTTTTTTTCCATAATCAGTATCTTTGCCGCTGACAATGACACACACACACAAAATCTATGCGCAGAGCACTGTAGTTGTTGTGTTTACACTGCGGGTACAGTCAAATATGCAATTTTGTCTCATCTGTTCAGTGATAATAACAAACATGTGTTCCATACCGTAATACCGCACACGGTAAACATATACCAGTACATACACATACATAATTACATGCATATCAAACATACATGCGTGCATTCATCCATCCATCCATACATAAATACATACATACATACATACATACATACATACATACATACATACATACATACATACATACATACATACGTGCATGTGTGTATGTATAAATCAAGTAACGTTTCAAATATAAGGTTACATCAGCCAGAAATTAAAGCTCGTCTCTCTGTAGATATCGGCGCAGGCCCGTCGACGACTCCGCAGGTTCTCGGCTGTCCTCTGTCATTTGCCCGTTTACCTATACATGTATATATGTTTTCAAACTTAATAGGACAGCTGTCGGGAATCAAGGATAACATTGACAGTTTACCTCCGGGTTGGGAGTCCATGTCACTGAGTCGACCATTAGGTTTTTTGCCTGACCCACTCTCAAAGGATGCCAAGGTAATTTATACAAGATACACAGAACTGCAGTGTGATAGTACTAACGCTGACTCGACGAACTGCGTGCAAGACACTAATGGAAACCCAAGTTCTCATTATCAATATATAGCAACCCGCGGCAGGAGCCTAAGTCTTCCCCCAGTTGTAATCACGGCTACCTGTATTGGCATACTTTCCCAATCGATCTGATACGTGAAAATTAATGAAAAAACAAGATGAATTAATTGTCTCTGCTGCTGAGCAGCTCCCGGTTTAGGGTGGTGCCCTCTGTCGGCAGACGTGGTAGTTGCTCTACATGTACGTCAGCAGGTCTTGCACGGTGCATTATAGCAGAATGTCTGAGTGCTTGTTGCATCAACGCGGCAAATGCTATAGCACAGACAGTGTCCATAAGAGGGAAGATTAATCGCTAATCGCTAGTATTGTTCACAGGTGAGTGCTGATTTACCTTTACTTCACCAAGTCATTCGGTATGTAATTTGTAACCAGGAACAAATATTCGTGGCGTTTTTTTGTCACTTTTCTCTGGGTGTTGCGATATTGAGAATATCACATGTATAAAAGATAGTCTCTGTCAGTCAAAATGATGTACTAGGAAGTATATATCTCAGATACGTTTACAGTGATATACCACGGCAGTGGCGATATGGCCATTTTGATATCTATGTAGGACATTATTATTTTTTGTTTGTTTGTTTTATTTTCCGATTTTGATGCTGACCATCATCCGCTCGAAAGTCGTGTGGCCGCACGTTGTTAGTGAACTGCAAGGAATATAAGATAGATCAACGGCCAACTGCACTTCTCACTTCTTGGGGGAAAAAAGGAACAGAAAAACAGTTGGTCTATGTGATATATTCAATGAAATCTGGGATGATTTGTGCGATACTGAGCTGAAGCCATTGTTTTTAGTGATCAATGTGTATGTATTATGAATATGCTACGCGCCCCACACAAAGTAGTTCAAGACATGCTGCACTGTAGGTAGATTTGATGCTACAAAATGACACAAATAACACGATATGTACCACAGGCTGTGAACTCGGAACACAAGTTTGTCATATCATTCTATTGTCTTAGTAATCAATGTGAGCGTTTGCGCAGCACAGACGACGAAATATCGCCATAGGCGTGCTGTTACATAGGAGACATGGTGCGCAGGTAGGTAGGGGAAAAACATCAGTGCTTTGCAGTTTCCACAGCAATCCAGAGATAAGAAGACACGACGGCACTCTTTAGGATCAATGTAGCGCCTACATGCACTGAGAAAGTGGTAGAATGCTACTTGCGGACTACATATTAGCTGCGTTAACTTTATATTTTAGCGATTTCGTGATGAAAAATGAAGTACAGAAGTTTATGTAGCATAGCTACTTATTTTGAATAAGAGAATGCATTGACCCTCCGTTCCATGTAATGCATACACATACATATTATGTATATATGTATATATGTATATATGTATGAATGTATGTGTATAATATGTATTAAATATATATAAATATACATATATATGTATGTATATATATATATATATATATATATATATATATATATATATATATATATATATATATGTATATATATATTGTGCGTTCATTGTGATACAGATTTGACTTTTACCGCTGTTTTGTATATTATCATTAATTTTTGTTAATTTTTGTACTATTTAAGATGAAGAATATTGTTGCTGAAGGGCTTGGCAATATAATTTTACTCGTTTAAACTGGCAATGGAAGAAAGAACCCAGACGGTCTTCTGTATGGGACGCAGGGTCGATAGAATCATTTCACATCAAGAGTCACACCTTAACATAACATTCATCGAGCATCGAGGGACTACTCTGTTTTGATATATATATTCTTAAGGTGATTATAAAGGGAACTAGCAAATCATTTCCCGTAATATATTGTTATAACTAGAGTGTTTGATAGTTACGGATTTTAGGACTTTTCAAGTGCTTTTTAATATTTGTTTTTCCTTCCATGATGCTACATGTACATAGCCTACGGAAATGAACATTCCTAAACGTACATTTTGTATTTTGCAAGTCTATGGTGCATCCAACTTTACTCTCATTGAACATAGTATAAACAAATATTTACATGACTGGACAGTGAGTTACTATTTTTCTCGATCTCGGGCTTATTGCGCGTGGGAAAACTCACTTGTTTGCTACGGTCTCTCGTGATTTTCTCCCCCTACAAGGAATCCTCGCGAGAGAAAAACAGCAACTCACTCTAAGCCATGTAAGGTACTCTATTTATTGTTCAGTGCACATATGTTGACTGTGGGACACTTTTTCTGAAAAAAAAAATCCCGACTGTATCTCTCGCCAAGGGGTAGGTGATATGGAAGGGACAAAGAATCCAACACTGTTATATTGGTAGAAAACATAACATACCGAGTTACGAATATTTAAATAGCGGTAACTCCTCCGAGTAGATACAACATCGTATGCAGGAGGAACATCTGGAATTAATTCACATTGACCTAGTTAAACTAAAATGGTTTCACCAGTTATTAAACAAATATTCTCTGAAATATATGGCCTTTGGGCAGTAATGTGTAGATATGTTTCCCTTATGTCTGTGGAAGAAAATTGAACTGAATTTGTCGAATAATGCTCTAATTTGGGCATTGACACGAAGAAAATTACAGTTTTATACTATTGTGCACTGTGCAGAAAGGGAGACGGGTTCCAGTTCCAGCCGGTACAGAAAATAATACTTGCCCAGTACAGCGCTGTGGAGAAAATAAGAAAGTTACGAAATAATGGTCAGTGCAAAATGCTGAAAATGAGAGGGCTTTTAGTACGCTGGGTCTGAAAATTGAATGCCCCAATCACGAGTG
>OZ026626.1:67838262-67843262 GCA_964020975.1 Hermodice carunculata | reverse complement strand
ATGTAATTATTTTGTGTACCAGAGGCCGCACATAAAATATCGCTTTCTCAAAATGAAGCACAGCATCTTCCATTTAATCCTTAGTGTGAACAAGCAAAGGAGTTTATTTGAAAGAGACACAGACTAAATTTTCATTTGACACGCCACTAAATTTTAATATTCACAACGCTGTCAAATACTCTTTGATTGAGTGCATGGTTGGCAAAGCCCTTCACCTCTGCCTAACACGTAAATTACGTTTAGCATAGAGGTGTTAACATTAAAAGACAAAAAAAAAAAAAAAAACTGTGACATTTTCAACTTACGTTCCCACTTACGTATAACATATAATCATAATATTTGTTGGAACTTACATTACTGGGGAAAATAGAATGTATTAAAATTAGTTTAAACCGTGCAAATTGTAAAATCAGCAAAGTTAAGCCAATGAGTCATGAATAAAAGAAATAAACCGAAGTACATGAGGCATTCTATGAAGTAAACACAATATGTTGCCAAACAAGTACAATTTTAACTGTCCTCAATGAGGGCCGCATATTAAAAGGTGCATTGACACATTTTGTAAAATTTGATAAGTGCGACCTGTTGCTACTGCAGTAAGTGTAGTAGCTGTTCCTCGAGTCCCGGTGGGTGTCGGTTTATCCCATTCATGGAGTGTTCAATTGTTTGTAAAGTAGCTGCAAAGTTGAGCCTGCGAGATAATGGACTTTGCGCTTTAAAGAATCTATTTTTACCCCCCTCCCCCCCCCAAAAAAAAACACAAAAAACAAAAAAAAAACAAACAAACAAAAAAACACACAAAAAACAACAACAACAACAAAAAAAAAACAAAAAAAAAACACACACAAAAAGAAAAAACAAAAACAAGAAAAAAAGGAATAAAAAAAATGTCCACTCGCGCAAATAAGTAATAATTGCATGTGGAAAAAACTCGTAGACAACCTAAATGCGACTCTGAAACGTGAAAGTGACGAGGAGACTGTCACTTTTGCACCAAAATCACAAACCCTGCCAAAATGAGCTGGAAAAATATTTCACGAGCAGAATTTGAGCTCACGGTGATTTTGCTTACTAAAAATTCCTTTCTCGGTGGCATTTACGTCATAAATTGACAAAACGAAGCCTAGCTTAAGCCTTTTAACTGATTCGACATACAACAAATTGATTTTATTTTTTATGATAGCTGCAGTTTCCTTTTTGTTTTTAAAAATGGGTGTATAATGTTATAATTTTGTAAATACCTAGCTCTGAAGTTGTGACTTTTTATGTGAATTGTAATAAAAAGGAAGCAAATATGTTTTGTCCTGATGTAAGCAGACGGGCGCCCCGCAGTTCCGAGTCTTCCAGGTAATGTCACATGGCGACAGATGTTGCTCAGTTCGCATGTACTCCTGCTTCAGACCCAGCGTTCAGGTTCGCGCGACCTGCAGTCTTATCTTACCTAAAAAGAGAAAACATATCCTTTTGCCGCCCACTGCTTTTACGATAATAATTCACCATCCATATTGACAGTTTTTTGTTATTTATCTTTCACAAAATTAATGGCGTCTGGCATCACTGAATTTTTACACAGGCTTTGTATCTCATAAAATGTTTTTCCTACAGTAAGTAAGGAGGGGGGCGGGGGGGGGGGGGAGGGCAAACATAGTACATACTTTTCAGTTGTCAAGCAAAGTATTAATTAAGAATATATGTTTAAGCAGGTCTTGCTGCATTGTAGTTGAAATAAGTTTCCCTCGGAGTGGGCTGAAAGTATGGATCCGAAATTATGTATGGTAAAAAAAATAGTGCAAAAGAAAATTAACTAACAAGTGTAATGATAATTCATTACATGTTTTACCACATAAACTTAAAAAGGCTGGAATATGTGGCTCTCTTTTACGGTGGCTCGAGGAGTACTTGGAAGGTCGAATGCAACGTGTTGTCTTTCAGGGTGCCATGTCTTCCTGGAGAAACGTTGGGGCAGGTGTCCCTCAGGATCTGTATTAGGCCCCTTGTTGTTTTTGATTTACATTAGTGACATAACTAATATAGTAAACTCACCTATAAGATTGTTTATTGATGCCACTACCATTTATGTTTAGGTAGAAGACGCCGTCTCTACGACTGATACTCTTAACCAGGATTTACAGGAAATAGAGAGTTGGTCGCATAGGTGGCTGGTCTCGTTCAATCCATAAAAAAACAAAGAATGATAACATCTAAAAATCGTATACCCCTGAACTGTCCCGTCTATTTTTATGGACGAATCACTACAGAACGAAAACGAACACAACCACTGATGTTTGATTATAAGGTCCGACCTGACATGGTCAAGCCATGTCAAGACTTTGGTCACCAAAGGAACGAAAATGGTTAACATAACGAAACGTTTACATATTGGTTAAGCAGAAAGTCCTTAGAAATCATATATTTCGGTTTTATTCGCCCTATTTTGGAGTATGGTTCTGTTGTTTGGGATTGCCGTCCCTTCTATAAGTCCCAACAGCTCGAAAATGCTCAACTGAGTGTAACGCGCGTAGTAACAGGAGCTACAAAGTGCATAAGCCGCATTTTAATTTATGAAGAAGCAGGCCTTGAGAAATTATCAGAAAGAAGAAGAAAAAAGTAAACTGATCTTGTTTTATGAAATAATCTATACGGTAACGCACCGCAATACATACGGAATTTAGTTCCAAGTACTGTGTCTGAGCGTATCAGATATAACGTCCGATCGGGCCATAATCTTTCTGATATTCGCGCTCGTGCAAATCTATTCAATAACTCATCCTTTCCTTTCGTGATTAGACTATGGGACGAACTGCCTCGGACTACTCGTAACAGTGAATCTGTTGATGAATTTAAAAACAAACTTAATTTAGCAATGTTGACAAACCAAACAGATTATATATGATCGTTAATTAGCCATAATTCACACCCGATGAAGAATGCAATGCAGTGGCTTACACAAAGACCTTTTCAAAAAAGGACTGGGTGACTCCCCTGAGTGTTCCTGTGGTACTGCAAACGAAGATGCCTTCCACTTTTTGTGTGAATGTACCAGATGCAGATTGCACCGAGAAAAAATACAAAGTACCGTTATTAGCTTAGCGCCGTTTACACTTCACACTCTACTGTAGGGTTCTAAAAACTGCCCCTTTATTCAAAATCAAACAATTTTCCAGACCGTTCAAGAATACATTAGAGACACAGGCAGACTCGGTGCCTTAACTCAAGTAGCAAATAATTAGTCATATTACACTTCGCATAGTAAAACCCAAAATATTTGTCTCTTGAGAATATACACAATTATGAACACATTTCAGGTTAAATATTACCCCCAGACTCTCTTTACTGTTTGTGGTGTACTGTACTCGTCCAAATCTTTAACTCGTGTGGTATTACCACCCTATCTGTTATGTCATGTGTTGTTTGTACCTATTATTGAACATTGTCTTGATTGTTGTGCAACGTCTTAATTTTCTGTTGCAAGAGGGATTAATATGGGGCATTGCCCTGTTTCCCAATTGTATTTCTTCGAAACAAAATATATTTAAACCAATAATTTATTATTTTATGTTCGGAACGAGCGGGACTCGAACCTGCAACCTTTGGCACCAGTCGCCTACCTGAAATGAGAAACGCACAGTATGTGTAGCGCACTATTCAATTTTGATTGTACGTAACCAATTAGCGATCCAGCGAGGCCAATTATACAAACAGGAACAACATTGCCACATCTTTCGTGTAGTTTTGAAAATAAAAACAAAAAAACAAAAAAAAACAAAAAACAAAAACAAAAACAAAAACAAAAAAATCAAACAAACAAACAAGGCAGAACCCCCCCCCCCAAAAAAATACTCACAAAAAAACACAAAAAAACCCAAACAGAACCAAACAAAAAAATCCAATCTCTTTACGCTCTGTGACCAATGCAGTCACTAATTGTTTCTGATCCTACATGTTAATTAAACACTAATATCACATCCGACACTTTATTTTCGAAAATGTATGGCTTCGGCAGCCAAATCAATTTATCAACGGGTCGTCAGCGGGAAACTATCAAGCATAATTTATGTTTCGTAGGTTTGAGTTGAATATCATGTGTGAAGTTATTTCTTTCTGAGAAACCCTACCATGCAGGCGCAGCGGCTTTGCTTTCTAGTAACATCCTTGCGTTACAATTCAATAACTGGGGCCGATACAGCGGTTATAAACATTCATCACTTGCCATTGTGTCCATCGGGACCGGACAACGCATTGTGTGTGTGGGCCCGTTCTGTTATGGAAGTAGAAAAGGACAAAAATTGCAACCCTACAAACATTTCCTTATCCAAAATGGATACAGACAGCCACACGTTAAAGGTATATCCTTATTGCATTCTTGTCTCTTTGATGTCATGAAGCTATTCAGCTGAAATTTGAGTTACCCACATGTAGTTTAAAGATATATTTTTGGGAGGTATTTCTGTTCCGTTTTGTCATCGGACAGCCAAAAATAGTCATATTATGCTCACTATTTTCTTAATCTCAATTACACCACAGCACAAGGAAAAACATCTATATCATTGTCCACTGATCAAGTCTAAACACCTATTCACCTGAGTAATTTGGGTGGGGTGGGTAGGTGGTGGTGATTGAATAGTCCCGCTTGTCATTAAATGAAGCACCATCATCCTTCTTATACAAGCTATTCCAGACCTAGCCCATTTCAACAGGTGTCTTCGGCCCCTTTATCGCATAGCCAATGAAGCTTTCCTTGAATGTATTGAGTAGCCACAGAATGCTTTTGCGTATCCGTTGTCTTAAAGTACTTTCATTCTTGCTTTCAGCTTCGCAAAGAGATTAGCACTGGAAGTACTAATACCCGATACTGCACTCCGTCACTCTATTCATTAAAGCCGGTGTTAAACCATACTTTTGCCGTCCTACCAAAGATTTATTGTTCAATGATTTCAGCTAAACAATTACTCATATTCCTTTGTCGGTGCGACTATTTTTAGTGTCTTGACTCAGATGTT
>OZ026626.1:67748262-67833262 GCA_964020975.1 Hermodice carunculata | reverse complement strand
ACACCGCTCCATCGTCCCCCAATATATTTTTTTTTTTTCAGATAAAATCGTCAGCATCAACATTGTGCCAACAAAATTACGGCTGTAAAAACACTGGCTCTGTTCTTTCAAGACGCACAATGTCCTCGGGACACTTTAACGGACTTTTACAATTAGCATGGGGGGGGGGGGGGGGGCAAAATCATGACCAACCGTGCCTATATACTTGAAAAATGTCTTCTTGTTTTTTTTTTTTGTTTTTTTTGTTTTTTTTGTTTTTTTGTTTTTTTTGTTTTTTGTTTTTTTTTTTTTTTTTTTTTTTTCCGAACAGCCACTGTGCATACATTTGCTGAATAACTAAACTGTGCTTGTCACAAAACAAAAATCAAGATTATCTGACTGTTACATGATTATACAAAGAAATTGAATGCCCCAAATATAAACCGTCTATATCATAAAGCAGGACTTACGTTACAGCCGCCAGTTTAGCTTCCGATATTCTCTCAGTTTTCCCGGTGGTCATAGACACTGAGTAATGAAATGTCAGCATGGCGGGTTGTGCAATGTTTGCATATTTTTATGTGAACGAACTATTGTCGAGGTAGCGCGGCCTTCAAAGTGTTATTGATGGGTAGGATATTAATTGTAGAATCTGTATTCGGGTTTTATTTATTTAAGAAAATAAGGAAACATGCAATTCAATTAATTGAGTAAATTTTGAAGAGCGAAAAAATATTGGGGTACTTTTTCGGGGGGGGGGGGGGGTAAACAAAAATAGTACACAAGAGAATACGAGAATCTATTTCAAGTGAAAGATTGTTGATTTCCCGGACAAATATGTAAGACTACTTCAAACATGGCGGCTTGATGATGATGATGATGATGATGATGATGATGATGATGATGATGATGATGATGATGATGATGATGATGATGATGATGACGATGGCCTTTTTGAGCTTGATGAGATAATGATGATGGTACCAATGATGGTCTATTTATGTGTTGTCCACGGTGCAAGGCAAACATCATGCTTTACTTTAGACTGTGTTGACAATACAATAAAAAACATTCACACACACAAAATATATAGGCCTAATTCACGGACATTACGGGTTGAAAGAGTAGGCTACAAGTATTCGTCTCTGGTGTATCCTTGTAATGCATTCAACATTTGGCGTTTGCAATGCATGTAAAAACATGTTGCGACCGCACCTAAATATATGTAATTAAAATTTGACTCTCTAGCACTTGCTTTTTCAGTTCCTTTTCGGGTTTCTTTTAATTAAAATTCTTTACCTCTGGTGTCTCCAACATGGAGTGGGCTACACTCACTTTCAACACACTGAATGTGGGACTGTGTTGATTGCAGCTGCATTTTTTGCCTTATCCCACCTTCAGTATTAATCTACTAACCTGCAACAGTTACTGGTATTTTCATGCTTTATCTCCGAGTCTGTCTTGCATTTCAGGCTACGGATATTTCACTGGGTGCCTGTCGCACCCAAAAGCGGGTAGGAAACAATATGGAGATAGACGCGTTCAGGTGTTGAAATACTTAATATCGATATGCTAAGTCGAAGAACTAGGCTACATAAACTTAGCGTTGTGGTGATCGCTACGCCTACTTCTGTCGAGAAACAAGCAAAAGAGAGATTAACGGAGGGTTCTAGGCGAGGTTACTTGTATATGACATTACGTCCCTTTGAACTAAAATGTATCTGACACCACCTCCGGCGGACAACCAGCAGCAAATGAGTGAGAGGCTAGATTTGATTACCCACCAGGTGTCTCTGCTTAAAAGAAGCCAGATACCAAGCCTAAATTACTGGTCAGTGATGCGACATTCCACACATACATCATCTATTGAAAACTGTGGCAGAAAACGTGTTAATAGGATGTATTCATATCTAAATGTGGTCCTACTCAAACACCCATTGAGCAAAAGAGGGAGCCACCTGTATCAGGGCAGATCCCATATATTTAGCATGGTGAAAAGTACATTCTCAACAAAATGAACAACACAAACACACAATAATCTTGAAAAAATGTATTAACATATATTTGAAACATAAAGGATGCCTAAAATAATTAGAAATGGGCTCTCTTTTGGTTGAAAAGGTGTTATTTATGGATGTTTATGTAGTATATAATACAAATCTGCCCTGATCATGGTGGAAGCATCAGTCTGTTGCCCCGGCAACACAGGAAGTGAGCAGGATCGCAGTTAAATATGAATGTCTCCTATTACGACTGCCTTATGCTGATTGACATTTATCCAGAGACCCCTTCAAGGTCGTCAACTGTCTTGGCCTCCGACCTCAGCAGCAGACGAACACAACCGATCGGGCACACGGAAGTTCAACGGGAAGCAGTCCCCACAACTACCCGAGTCGACCGTCCTGGTCACAGGATTACTAACAAGTGGGACCGACGATGTGAGTGGTTATAATTCCATTTTGTACTTCAAATATAACAAGAGATACTCCCCCCCCCCCCCCCGTGCTCACATTTAAGGCAACTCTTATTCCTGACAGTGATTTTTGCTGATGAGAACAAAAGCAGATATTATGCTAGGTGCAGGAATTCCATTGACAAGAGCCAAAGTAAATACGCGACGCAGACAAAACGCGCGATAACAAAATAGGGTCACTATTGGATAAAGGGGACAGCGGCGCAAAATTCACCCATGCGATGACAGTTGTATACATGGCGAACGTTGTGTCCTGTTGATTGAATGACATATTTTGCGATGGTTACGGTGACAGCCATTGGAAATTACACACCACATATGCGCCCCCTAATGCTAAATTGTGCTGTACTCTCTTGTGTTGGAGGTGCATGTTGGCATTTTCTTTAAACCTGTTTCTAACCTTTGTATCTATAAATGTATTAATTATCAGTCATTTATCACATCTGTTGTGTCAATATAAGTTCATTTTGATGTATATTGAGGCACATTTACATGTGCAAGTGTGCTGTTCTTTGTTCCCGGAAGTGAATATTTTTGTGGCTTTTCTACCTCTATCCCTAGAGAGTTACCGAACAGTTTGGCACTAGGGGGCCCATGTGTGCACACACACACAAATATATATATATATATACATACATATATATATATATATATATATATATATATATATATATATATATATATACACCAGAAGTAGGCTGGTTTTTAGTCATTGACAACACCCCAGTTTGGAGAGTAGTGCGGCGATTGCTCCACATCAAACCAAAAAGTGCCACCCCAGTGTGGTCCAGTAGTACGGTCATTTTCTGCAACTTACTGAAGCCGCAAGTACGATCAAAAATGACGTGCGCATCAGTCCCGGTTGGATAGTTGCGGATGATATTCAGCTCAAGAGCACACGCGCTAGCAGGTCAAGGTAATGGGTACGGCATTTACATAACAGACAGACTCAGTCGAGTGCATGCAGACATTCGAATGTTGTATCGGCCCAGTTGAGTGCACGCAGATGACTTTTAAGTAAGGCACAGAGCCGGATGAGTGTATGCAGAGAACATCTGAATAACACTGTGACTGCCTTTGGCTCGTAAAATGCGAGATTTGCGCTACTGTGTGCATATTGCTCGTGGGTCTCTGATCCTGTGGACACCATCCCACCGCTTCACACTTTTTGTGACCACATGAAATATTCACGTCGTTGTTCATCTTGCTTCTGTTCATGAGTTAAGACATTTTCCACATTCAGCTTCGTCCCCGGAAAACAGCAGTTTTACACAGGGTACCTTTTCCCCTATTCCTTCGCCAACATCTGCATTTATGCATTCTTTCTGTGGTGGTGTAACACTACCTGTCCCTTCATGTACCCCAATATTCTATTAATGGTGTCTTCGTGGCTTTGATAGATACACTATTTCTATCCCTTGATCCTCCTTCTGTGCTGTGCATCCACTCCGATATTCTTTAACTTGTAAGAGCATCTTTTGAAACACTGAGTAGGCCCAATTTGTCAATAACAATTCTCTCGGACAATCAGAATGCGACATTGTCAACAGAAGTGTAATTGAGGAAACAAACTGAAATAGAAAAAACAGAGAGGCAATTTTGTAAATGGCGCCTTCACGGAGCCATCTTAATTGGAACCTTCCCCACAGTACCAAAAATCTCTCTGGTGAGGGATCGTGTGTCGGGGGAGGGGCGGACCCATTGGAATAGTCGGACGAAGCGTAACAGACTCAATTCAAAAACTGTAGTTCTAAACATTTTCGCGCTTGATTTAATTTTGCGCTTTTCGCGCTTCCACTCAAAGCGCGAAATTAAATGTGCGCAAAAATAATTTGCATTGTATTCCACTACATTGTATTGCATTGGATTGCGCGAAATTGAAATGCGCAAAAATTCTGCAATTTAAGAAAATTGAGTTTGCGCGAAATTAAACACGCACGAAAATTTGTAGAACTACCGTATTCTGAGCCGATAAGCTAAATTCCTCTTCGTCAATGGAGATTTCATGTTTTATGTACTAAACACTCCAGTATATCAATTGAAATATTGTGATATCGGACCAACAGCTATTAGAAAACCAAACATGCATATTATATCCCCGCCACTAAGCACGGGGCTCCTGCTTGTCAATCACGGAGGACACACGGAAATATGACTGTCAAAGACAGGGCCGGATACCTCTTTCTCCAAAGTTAGTGTCTTTTAGTGAAATTTAAGTTTACAAATGCCAAAGTCATATTCATTTAGTGCTTCCTAAATTGGTTACAAGAACAAATTTCCATTTGCCTGCACTAAGTATTGTTTTGGTCCATAATATTAGTAATATCCCGCTTCCCCGCAAAGGCAGAGGTCCTTATCTCGCCAAGCGAGACTATGGTCACTAGGACAACCAGATTTGCAGTTGTGGCGGGAAAGCAATATGCATAATTCCTAATCGGAGCGCCGGTATGCACGTGGTAATACAACTTTCGGTGACCAGAATAGGTCCACTTAGATTCCCGAAGCCTTTGTCTTGGAGACACAAGCATATGCAGGTATGGCTGGAATTCTTACTCCCATATCCTGTCATCAGGCCTGGACTGCTGTAGGTAGGCGTGCTGCTAAAATTGCTGTAAGGACAGAAGATAAAAATATCCCGTCAATCAAGCTCTGCAGTTGAAGGGTTGACATTTATGTAAGATACCTGGAAGCATTCTTATCTGTAGATAGATACAGACGTATATAGCCATCATGTTGAATTTTTAGCCATAGTTTCGAATGAGCCTTCCATTCTCAATGACACGAAGTATCACGATAAGAAATAAATTTGATTAAATCAAGAAGCAGAATTAACGTGACTAGCAACTCCATATGTGCTGCTCAATGGGATGAGGACAAAAATGCTGTCTAGTGACGTTAATATGATAGGCAGTTTCGAATGAAGCAAAATGTGCTGATTTTTTTTTTAATTAGCTAGAGCATAGAACATTTGAAAAACTGCTGGTCCACTCGAACGGCGGCTGTGTCACTGTTAACGGTATTTGTTTTCCAAATATTCTTTAGGTTTTAATTTGTGCACAAGTCGTGCTAATATTAATGAACTGACATGGTTTCTTTACTCGCAGTTCAATACAATATCGTGAAGAGTGCAGCCTTTACGCTTACTACTTGGCATTTAGCAAAAGATCTCGATGACTACTAATTGAATAATATAATGGTGATTATTGCTGTTCTAAAGACAAAGCTTGGGTTAGGTATAGCTGTCATGATTAAGCCTATGTGATAACTAAGCAAATATGGAAGCTGTTCAGCAAACTAAAAGCCAGAAATTTATTCGCTTTATCTATATCTATAAACATTCATTTTCCAATTACTTCAAAAATGAACATTTTTTTTCAAACTGCAAATCTTTGTCTCACGCCCAAGCAACATTGTACATACATTTTATATGTCTGTATTCATACTTTTTAAAATGAGCCTGTTCTGACACTAAGTAACCACCATTCTTTTTGTTGTATTTCCTGTTCTTAACTCTGTCAGTGCCAACTGCGACGATAATCGAACTACATGTACTTAGAATGAACTGCTGTGAATTATAATGGCGGTTTCCAATTCATTTTTCTTGTAGAAAGAGTTTTCATTCAAGAAGCAGTATGCTTGTAGTTACATAGAATAGTCCAGCTTAACGGCATTCCTGGGCGAGCTTCAGATGGAATACACCCAAAGCGCCCCGAGGTAAGCTGTTGACTCAGTCCAAAATGTGGCACTGAAAGCGTTAAGTTCATAGTGACATATAGGTGATAATTAGCGATAAGGGATGAAAAAATTGTGATCAAATTGCACACGTTTCTAATTTTTTTGCGAGGTGCACAATCAGACTCGCGTATGATACTTGTTAGAAAAAAAATGGTTACTACAGATACATTTTCAGATCTCTGCGTCGTAAGTATACACGTGTAAGGCTCATGGATTATCAAATATAAGGGACGAATTCATTCATAAAATTATTAAGCATATCTTGAGAAAAGGCAGAATCATGAAGCCAATCAACAATGTCTCTGGCTGCATGTACATGCCTCTCACAGCCAAGAGAATCCTTATAATACATCCGTTGATTGAATGGAGAGGGTCGTTGATGAGAGACCGCCTTTGGTTGCTGCCAATGACTTAATATTAATTATGCATTACATGAACATAATATTATACGCCTAATTAGATCGTTAGAAAGTGTATTTGACATTACTCAACTCATTAATTTACAGACAGGAGTTACCCCATCTCCGCTCTCACCATTGACCCTATCGTAACGAACAGCCCTAAAAAGTACACATTGTCTGAATTGATGAAATATTTCCTAATTGATCATTATTTTATCTGTGCTGTGCGCTAAATGAATGTTCCAAGCAACGGACCACAAAGAAATACTTATCTGCAATTACAATGGAGATAATATGATTACTGATTTACACAATACTCTGACATTTAATTAGACTGTTAACCCAGTTGAGGAGTCGTGGACCTGGCGGTGACCTTCGTCAATACTTTGTGTAAAGGGCTTGTGCTCTGAGAAATAACCGAGCTAGTGATGGCATTACTACCCAGTTAATGGCGCTTTTTCTTTAATAAATTTATTACAAGGAACACCAATGAAAAGCCATTTTTAATTACGAATCCTAATTATGTGTCAATTTTCGTACTATTTGTGCCAAATTTACATTAGACATTCACAAAAGACGAGTATTATTGTTACTTTAATACACATGCGCGTAGCCAAAAGGAAAAGTGCAGTCTTAAACAGTATGTGCCCCTCTATGAAGCATATAATTTGATGCATAATTTGTGCAAGAACATGTTTGTGGTGGGTAACTTTGTAAACATTACATGAATGCGAGAACTGAATTGTCTCAGCAATTCAGCTCCGACGCGCTACTTCCCGGCATCACAGAGTGTTCTTTGTTCGGGTGCCACATGTTTGCACCAACAGCTGATGAATATTGTTATACAGAACTGCTTTTCATGCCACGGTGAACTTATTTTATTTTATTGTTTTGTTTTATTTTATTTTAATTGTAGTTTATTTTTGTTATTTTGTTTATTTATATTCATTTGCGCGCGCGCGTATGTATGTGTGTGTGTGTGTGTGTGTGTGTGTGTGTGTGTGTGTGTGTGTGTTTGTGTGTACGTGCTACACATAGACACCAAAGTACTGCAAATATGGCCTAAGATACAGTTAGTCTTATCTTAAAGCCCAAAATTGGTTAATTTGTCATCGAAGACTGGTGTAGTTGCGATGGACCTGAAAGCCAGGAGTATCACCACAACGGCCAGACAAGCACACAGCGAGGTTCATGAAAGCCACTCTGCAATATAAAGCTGTATATGGTTTTCCCATTTAAATCAAAGATAGTACACTCTCCAATTAAGGCCACCTCCATAGAGAAGCCATTGTATATGAAGACTATGAAGTAAGAGTCTCGTTTTTGTCTATCCTTTATTAAATTGTGTATTCTATTAAATATTCGCTCCTGTTAAGACCACACTTTTGATGTCTTTTAGGTTGAGCTTGTGTGTATATTGCACCGTGTTCTTTAACCAATTAGCTCTAAAGTTTGGTTATCGAGAAGAATGTACTTACTTTAAGTATTCTTCCCGCTGTGTGCAGTACTTTTATCCCGTTTTATTTTTGCCATTGTGATACACTTTTCACAAATTGGTATAAAAGGAACAAAACGCATTTAATAACAGCAAACCCGAAGTTTATGGATTTCTATCCAGAATTTCGAAGCCGCAGTTAGCCTTATGGTATCGACAGACCTATTGGGGTTTAGGTCCAAATATACTAATAGAGCTGTTGGAGTGGCAGCCCTAAGATACTGATAAAGCTGTAAGTTGGAGTGGTAGCCTCAATATTTTAATAGAACTGTTAGGATGGTAGCCCTAGGATACTATCGATAGCAGCTCTAAGATGCTGATAGAGCTGTTGGAGTGACAGGTCTAAGATACTGATAGACCTGTTGGAGTGACAGCTCTAAGATACTGATAGAGCTGTTGGAGTGACAGCTCTAAGATACTGATAGAGCTGTTTGAGTGACAACTCTAAGATACTGATAGAGCTGTTGGAGTGGCAGCCGCAAGATGCTAATTTAGATATGTAAGTTGGAGTGACAGCCTTAAGATACCGATAAAGCTGTTGGAGAGGCAACTTCAAGACACTGATAGAGCTGCTGGAGTGACAGCGGTGAGACGTTTATAGAGCTGTTGGGGTGACAGCCCTAAGATACTAATGGGATGGAACTGCTGGTGTGAAATCCCGAAGATACTGATAGGACGGTTCTGATGGTAAGCCTATGATATTTGCAGCAAGGGTGGCAGCCCTGATATACTAAAAGAGCTCATAGGCTGACAAGTCTTTAAAAAAGCGACAGAATTTTCAGGAAGCGTCTTTAACATTTAAAAATAAAATAGTCTGGAGTTACCCAATATTTGTGATTTATCCATTCATCTGAACATTTTTGAGTTCTTCAAAAACAAATAACATGCACTCAGCATTAACCCTTGATCTAATGCCTTTTATCACTTATTTCAAATTTCATACAACGCGAACATCCATTACGTATACTGCAATTTTATTACTTCTAATTAGGATCCGCAATCTTACCCTGCATTATTCTCTTTAAATACTCACCACAACTGTTGCTCTGATGAGTGAGTTAACGGGTAAATGAATGAATGAAAAATATCTACGCACCTTACTACCTATTTAGATGCTCATCCATCTAACTACCTAACATCTATCTAACTAATGAAACGACTAATAAAAAAAAAGAAAAACAAACAAACGGAATTGGTATACTAGCGTACTTTACTGGCTAAGGAATTAATAAATGAAAGTTATACCGGTGTACATAATTCAGTGTTGAACATACTATTTTTTCTCAAGTTCTCTGAAGATGAACTTCGATTCGGTCATTAATCCCAAATCCGTTACTAATGTATTGTTTAGTGCAGATAGATGGAGGCATGTTAAGCGTGATTGATTTTTGCATACTGCGTGCAACGTAGAATAAATAATATATGACGTCATGCATACTAAGATCCTGATCCGGTAATGCATCTTTTGGCAACAGGTTGATATTTTACATCCATTGCCATTGGCTCTTGGCAATGTCCTTTATGTCCTTAACAAGAATTGCCAAACTGAGAGAACAACAACATCGTGCTATCGTCCCCCCGGCCTTATTGCTAACTACTAGAGAGGAACAGCCTGTCTTGCAGGAAGGGCCCTCACGCCCCGTTGACAGTCCAAGTGCTCCAGGTGCTCGGTTAAGCTGTTACTACGAAGGTGCTCTGCGCGGACAAATCCCACCTCTTGAACAAAGGACCATTCACTATTATTGGGACTTATGTGAGTGTTTGAACAAACAACCACGTTGTTTTTGTGCATTTTTGAAAATGCTCAGGTAGCCTCCTGCAATCGATGTTGCGCTTTACCAAAGAGGCAGGTGTTATATCGGATAAGGGAGTCAAGGGTGTTCCTTTTGCATTTCACGGAATATATGCAGATCAACACCTAAATTTTATTTAAACATAAAATCAAATTGTTTTAATATGTGTGGCCTTTAGCGGTTTGTGATCAATATTTTGCTGCCGTAACAGGGTACTGAAAAAAACCATTCTCACTTGCTAGCACAGAAATCAACCCCTACAACGCCTGCTTTGACGAAGCCTTGTGTTTCTCAAGCAACCAGAAAAGGAAGGAAACACCATGGTTATTACAACACGAGAATGCGACGATGAAGGCCTCTTACATGCTTGTAATGATCCGTAGTGTAGCACTGCTCGCCTGTATCTGAGACGATAAAAATGTAATTAGATATGAACAACACACACATACACACACACACACACACACACACGTATATATATATATATGTATATATATATATATATATATATATATATATATATATATATATATATATATATATATATATATATATATATATCCTCGGTGGCACCGGCATGCAGCGACCAGAATGTTCAAATTGTGACCCCCTTGAGAAAAGACTGTTGTTGTTTATTGTGTGCCTTGTTCTTTAATAAAATTAACAAAATAAGTTGAAGGTTCCTTCAAGCTGGCACAATTTTGATATACATATGTACTTCACTGATCCCAAGTATGCATGGTCACACGAAGTAATCTTTATCCTTCCGAAATTCCGAAGCTTTACCAGTGCCTCTTGATTTCCAACAGTTCCCCGTTTGCAAAAATTATCGACAAAATTACATTTTTGTCACCATTTGCACATGTGAGATGAGATGATGAGATTTTCTTCCTTCAGTACCCCACCAGTAAATAGTGCTGTGACAGCCTGTGTTTATGCAGGCAAATGTTTTCATCAGGTACATGTGCCTTATCAGATTTGTGTATGCGTCACACACACACACACACATAGCTACAAATAGTTGTGGAACAGACATTGTATCACAACACAGCATGTGCATTATTACAAATAAGAGATACGATTTGTTCAACGCCAGGAACGCGTTTGGTACCCAGGATACCGAATACATTGGCTGAACAATATATGTGCATTGAGCATGAGCTTGAATGGGCCTCAATACTTTCAATTGCTGATATACATGTAGTGTGATTGCCAGTGCAAAAATAAATTGGTCATTATAGATATGAAGGGGAAACGTGAGCTGAACTCACGGTTTAAAATTAAGAACCATGTAAAGCTCTTGGCTAAAATTGTTGACATATTGTGTTAGTTATGCAATGTGGTGCTCCTCTCATTCTGTACTTTTGCGGGCTGGCGCGCGTGCTTGAGACCTGTGAAACGTCCTAATGAAAGTGTCCCTGATCAAACAGTTAGAGTTATAGAATTGATACTTTAGTTAATTTTTGTACTGCTTATATGCTTTGAAAAAAAATATATATGTACGTATTCGTTCCAACAGGATTTTTTGAATCCTGACCCCCCCCCCCCTCCCCCCATGATGTGCCTTTAAATTTTGGAACAAATACGGGGCAGTTATCTGCAATATTTACTATCACGTGGGATCCACATATCGCTGTTAAACTGCTGCATATAAAAACCAGAACCTAACTGAAGATTGCATTTGATTGCGCACATGTTGTCAGCAGAAAGTGATTTTCATTGCCCCATAATTGATCTATATACGCATACACTGTAGGTGTGAACATTTGCCCCTGTAAGTGAACTGGCTGACTGTGTGCAAGGCAAAGTGCGCATTTGAAGGCTGAAGTCCTTGTAGTAAAGACATGTAACTGAGGGTCTCCTGGGCTAAAGGGGGTATGTGCGGCAGAATTAGAGTATCTGGACTTGGGGAAATAATGCTGGATCAAGTTAGATTCCAGTCCAGCAAAACATTGGTGTCAGATACAGAAACAAATCCATGCCAAGACGAATTTTGAGCTTGAAACATGCTGACCAGTCTGATCACAGTCACTGCCACTGTGCAGGCCATACCAGACAGTTAGGTTTGCATCTGCACGTCTGTATACTGAAGTCGGTAGTTTCTTGATATTCAGTGATTAAAAGTCCAAGTGTTTATATGTGGATTTCAGAACTAAGTTAAAGTCATACGTTTTTGTATTTGCATGTTTAAATGTGTGCAAATATTTTTGTGGTGTAATTTATTAATTTCTGCATGATACATCAAGCCAGATACAGCCAAGAGAAAGTGAAGAAAGGGAGAAAAAATGAATCTGTGTAATGTGGTTATTTTGACTGGTTCCTTTTCAGCTAAAATTTGTGGATGCCCGTGAAATTATACGTGTGTGTTGACCTGTGCAGAATTTTTGATCGGAATTTACATACTTTCATTCACCTACAGCTTTTAATAGCTTATAGCTGCACTCTTTATACTACATGGTGTCAAAATCTATACAGTTACACACAAAAATTTAGAGCGGATTTCTGCTCTGAATTTTATATAAAAGTCAGAAAATACAAATCTTCTTATATCCATTCTGGGAATCCTGACATATATTTGAAAATTTTCCACTGCTGTGTGGCTTTGAAGAAAAGTCTGAAGTTCTTATTACTTAGATGGTTGATTGTTCATAAACAATGTCACATGTGAGAAAAATTGTGTGTATCTGGCAGACTGGTGTGCAACTCGCTGCGGAGTTGCTGCTCTAAGTGGCATATCAACACATTTTTCATAGCCTCAATTTGTTGCCAAAGGAAGAATAGATATAGGGATGCATATGAAGTCAGTTCCATGCACCTTGATGCCAATAAACCACTTGCATCTTGTGCTAACCAGGAAGATAAATGCCTTAAGAAACTGGACCAAGTCTGTCAAAGTTATCAGGAAGAAATGATAATCCTCATTAAGGAACGAGAACGTTCCATGTTTACTGTTTGCGAAGAATTTAGCAATTGGCAGAAAAGTGCTAAAGGGAAACAATCATGTTCACCACATATGGAAAATATGACTGATAGCAATATACAAACTGTAAGAGTAACTTCTACTGTTACCAATGAAACGTTAGCGTCTGATGCTGACGCTGATGTGGCTGTCAGTCAGAGTAATTCTGAGGATCAGGAAATGCTGTTTTTTGTCCCTGCCTGAGCCTATACTATCCAATATTACAAGGCAAGATGGGGAAGGTATACATGTAGATGAAAAAGCTGCCAGATTAATTGGATCATATGCCACACAAAAATTCAGTGCTTTGACAAGTATGCCAGTTACCATGGATAAAGCATCTTCAACTTGCACATAAAAGTGGACTTCAAATGTTAAAACACGCATGAATCGTAAGAAAGCATCATTGTGCCATGATTTGCATGCAATCTGTGACACCATAAAAAAACAACAGCTCCATATATGATTTATAATCCAAGAGGTGAGGTAGTTTTCAGGCAATGACACAAGATGAATATCTTCCTCATAAACAAAGGAAGAAACCAGGAACAAAGAAAGTTGTCAGACAAAAAAAAAAAAAAAGAAAAAAGAAAAGAAAAAACTCGTAAAGCTACAACAGCATATGTCGCCAAAACGGAACGTTCTTATACGTGTATTTATATCTCTTATTGTGAATGCAGCAGTCAATTGGAAACAATGGTGATTTTCAAGGAAGTAACAAAAAATAGCACTCCAGAAATACAAAATACCAATGTTGACTTGTTTGATGTTACAGAATTGCTAAAGCAGCACAAACAAGCTTTAACAATCAAGTTGCAAGTAACATCAGAGATCGAATATCTGACAGAGATTTTAGTTTGTCTGAGTCTGGTTATATGACTGAGTAAGCAAGTCATGAGTCATCCCATTATGCCTGTGAAAGGATGGAGCTGTCTGTTGCTGCATCAGCATGTTTAACTCCATCTTCTAAATGGTCTGTAGAGCTAAACCAATCTATGTGTAGCACAGAAGATGAGGTACAGTCTGACAAATGTATACCAACCACAAGTTCAGGATGTTACAACTCTGAAGAACACAAATTCAGGTCAATCCGTATAAGGAAGATGCAGGCCATGAATCATTTGTTGGACCAATCCAAATTGCAAAATTTTCATTTTTATATTTCACCTGAAAGTGCACAGTGTGCTGACAGCAAGCATTAACTACTTTAAATGTAATAGGATCCTTGTAGTTGCGTATTTAAACTTCTGCAACTTGACAGTAAAAATATATCACACATACATAATACATTTTCGTGGCACAGGTGGTAAACCTGGTCAACTTGAATAGAAAGTGATAGAACTTTGCAATTCTTGAAGTATGTAACCGGCCATCTGTTAAACAGATGAAGATTTGCAACTCACTAGAGTGAAGATGTACTGTAAGGAGAAGGGAAACCATGAGTTCCATTATAATGAAGTTCATTATAAGTCATCTTATGAAGTGGAGAGTATTTCTGCTTCCGGAAGGAATGACTTTTATAGATGGTGATATATGAATACACTTCCAATCAGAAGATAGACAGTTGTATGAAGAGCATTTACTTTGCACAGAAAGGGGGGGGGGGACTCCTGTGGATATTACCAATGGAATATGATGCTCTATTAACAGGATTGACAGATAACATCAAAATGTTTTAAATCTGTGTTTAGTTCCGTGGATGTGGTTAAAATGTCATGGACACCTGAAAATAAGATACTAGTAAACCAATCTACGCTTATATATATATATATATATATATATATATATAATTCCAGCTCAAAGAAATCATCCATCTGCTAGCAGATCCTGGTACAATTATAATATCATCAAATATCACCTGAATATTTTGAGTGTGTTATTTACAATATAAAAGACTTAGTCTATCGTTAGATTATATTAAAAGGAAGTACTGCCCAAACTTTTCATAGTGGATTTCTGGCTTGTGTACAGTTACCTACATTCTTCCCGTAGTGACAGATTGTCCTTAACACAACTATAGTTGGACATGATTTTAATCCTAACTGCATATACAGTTACTTTTGATGGACATAAAGTCAGCTTTGATTAAATGGAGGAGAAAGTTGTGAACAGAGAGTGCTTTTAATTACCCCATGATTGACTTATATACTCAAATACACAATAGGTGTGAATAATTGCACTATATTTGACCTGGCTTATTGTGTACAAGGCAAGGTGCACATTTGAAGACAGAACTCGTAGTAGTGAAGACATTTTCCTCGACTCTCCTTGACTTAAGCGGTCCTGCGCCAAATTTTCAATAACTAGACTACGAAAATAATGCTGGATTAAGTTAGTTTCCAGGTCAAGACGACACTCCATATGTGTGTCAGCAACCAAGTGTCATCCAAACAGGAAAATGACTCACGTTATTAGGGTTATAAGCATGAGTAAACACAAGCAAATATAGCACTGATATTATGTACACCCTGGTTTGCCTCCGGAGTACAGAGAATGAGACTTTCCCAACCTTTGAGCATGCCGAATCTATCATGTGGGCCCCGTGCTTAATAGCATATGCCCAAGAACAGTAAGTAGCAAGCAATATCGCTGGTCAAGGTGATTTGTATCATGTGACCTGTCCTGACAATAGTATTGGTCAAAATAGGTCAGATGACCTTTTTCGGCAGTGCTGTCCTCTACCTTTTGCTACCTGGTTTATGCCATTAGTGGGCCCTTCTCAATAGCATGAACTACCAGTCTCTTGTCTATCTATATTATAAGGCATTGACCAAACACGTTTACCCCTGTGTAGACCAGACTAAGTTAATTTACTGCAACAGTTTAACAAACTATTTTTTTGCTAAACTTCGAAGTACTCCAATTTGGCTAAGAGGGCACAAGTTGCATAATCGGATTTATTTGACTAAAATGACTCTGTCGGGTCTTTATAAGGAGCATTTGCATTCCATTGTATATTGGCCACAACTGTAAGTTCTACTGCTCCGATGTGTATTATTTTTGCACAATCTTGCTCTTATACAATGAAAAAATTATTGATGTGTTCGTTGCATTTACTGTGGCATAAAACAGGACTGACAGCTTGACCAGGAAACCCCACTTAAAGAAGCTCAACGCACGGCCAATGCAACGTAGCCATCACACTTTAAGATGTTCCTAATATGTGTGGGACCTACTCTGGGTAGTCCCTGATTTCGTAATGAATACAATATCGGGTAGGGGATGTACTCCCCTTATCTTGATATTCAGGTAGGCGCCACGGGAAAAACCTCACTTTTTACCCTCCTCAATTCCTCCCAAAGATGCTTATTTCATACATAATTTCTCGCTCAAAGATCTCCTTTGTGGGACTGCAAAGGCTGGGTTCACTGCAAAGGCGCCACGATTTTTTCTTTGTTTCTCTCCTTTCTTCATTTCTTTCTTTCTTTCTTTCTTCCTTTCTTTCTTTCCTTCTTTCTTTCCTTCTTTCTTTCCTTCTTTTTTATTTACTTTTTCGTGTTTTTTCCTATTCAATAGCTAAAAACACTAAGAGGCACCCACAGAGGCACCAAATTAAATATAGAATATCTGCATTTTCCGGCTCTGATCCGCCTGGATCCCCTTAGAACAGAGCATCGTCATCATATGTCAATGTGGACCTTCAGAAACCCGGATCAGAAACACCCTCTTAACGCCAGGACTCCATTTGCTATACAATGCAGCTCGTAAAGGGGTTCCCCAATCAGCCATCCCGAACAAACGCACATCTCCAGCTCCCAACGATGTCTTCTGTCACATTTAGTTACATTGTCTTTGTTATTTTCTAAAGTTTGAGATACCGTATGGGTGGAGGGTGAATATATTAATAACCACGTGAGGTGAAGCCTGAAGGGGGCTTCATGATTTATTGCTATATCCAGACTTAAAAATACAGTACTTCATATATCCCATGCAACTTATATTATATGTGTGAAGTCCTTGCATATTTCAATATTTACCAAAAATTTACTGTTACAGATCATCTATAAATTCAAAACAGGCAGACCATTTATAGTAGAGACATTCCTTTGTGCCAATTTCATGACGTATTAGAATGACCATTTCTGTAAGTCATTTTTCATTGTTTACACCCATAGATACCCTTTCCCTACTAGAAATGTCAGACAACAGTCTCATGATAATGACAATTAAGTCATCTACACAAAAACTGCAGAAAACTTCTAATTAGTTTTACTCATCAAAACTTTCCACCAGTTAAAATTCAAAGTTTCCCAGGTAACAGTGATTTTAACATGTACTTTTAAAAGACTTTCATGTTTAATGTTCTAGTTGCTACAATAAGTATGGTTTTTACTGGTAACTTTCATTCCATTAATATATGCTTTTTCCCATCCTGATATGTATCCTGCCCTGCAATACCCTCTCTAGTCAGGTAAAGGTTAGAAAGTGCGTGCTTGGCTAGTTCTGGGAAAGGAGTCAATTAACTTATTCGTCGTGACTTACTAATGATCACTATTGGTTCAGTGACCCGAGGAAAGGAGGTGGTTATGAAAATTGCTACCGGTACACTATTGTTGAAACTGACCACCATAGAGTACCTGTGGGGAGTGTCCCACAAACCGATATTAAGCATACTTTTATGCTTTGTCCTCTATTTCTGGTAAAAATCAACTCTATGTAAACTATACTCTGGGATAAATTTTGCGGAAAAGCTAAAAATGTTGCAGTACCGGAAATTTCCTTTACACTCACTCACAGACAGACACACAGACAGACAGAACACACACACACACACACACACACACACACACACTTACACACAAATTCAAACATACAAACGAAAAACGAATCTTTCAAGAAAATCTTACTGGACCTTAGTGGATTGTAAATTAAAGGTGTCTTGACCATAAGATATTAATATAGCAATGCTGGTTTAATCATTGAGCACTGAACATTGGCTAGCCTTCCACATGTACTTTTTAGAAATATGAGCTGCTATGGCTGTGGAACAAAACCACTTTTCCTTGTCAGGAACAAAACATTGCGTTCACGACAACAAGGAAGGACAATTTATTCTAAGTTGCGCTGACCATTAGACACATATTTCGACCCACCATGGAAATCATTGAGAATTTTTTTCTCTTCAGTGTGCCTTTGGCACCAAAGACACCAGACACATCCGTGTACATGGTTACATGCTGTCCACGCGAGAATCAAATGCAGGTCTCCTAAGCGATAGCATACATGTGGTCTATGTAAACCCAATACGCCTTCTCAGTCTTGTTGGCGATGGCGGACTCACGTGTTGTATTTCATGATGTTCAACTGATATTCAGCCTCACAGCAACCAACCTATACTCTGTTTTACCATACACAAAAAAAGTAAAGAAAAAAGAAGAGAAAAGAAGAAAAGGAAAGGAAAAAAAGAAAAAAAGAAAGCAAATCGAAGAAAAACGTTTTAAAAGATGCATCCAGGCCCAAATCATACCACCACGTAATTTTCCCACTGCTTTTATGCCGTGGCTTTTAATAGTATCTGGTTGGAAACTTGCTGATGACTTATTTATCAACTTTGGAATCCCGTGGTGCTTTTTCGTGCTCAGACATATCTGAAACAAAATACATTTCTTGTGTCAGCTACAGCTGTTGATTTATAGCTCAACTGACCAGTCAGGCAGCTGCAGTTATGAAACGACTAGCTGTTTGTAATTTTGTGTTCGACTTCTCCACAAAAATCGTCGATCCTGTTCGGTCTAGGCGGTGGTGTCTCTAAGGTGGTACTTTGCAAAGGTTCTGCAAATGGTCACGTTTCTGTTGTTTTGTTAAATGTCTGTATCATTTGTATCATATGACGCCTCATAGGCAGACTTATATGTAGACACCTGTCTTTTTTTGTTTTTGTTTTGTTTTTTAATACTCCATTTAGTGTGCCCGGCTACTCCATTGTTTTATTTTATAGCAATGGGGATAAAACTGTGATAATACTGTTTAAGAGATGCACCAATCAGGAGCAGATCATGCCCAGTAACCCCAACGTTTTATCATGGAGGAATCACTAACGTTAGTGAATACTTCAATGTTTTATTTATAGTGATGGGGATAAATCTGCGAGAATACGATTTCTGCGATGCACCAATCAGGACGGGATCATTGCCAGCCTCACCCGTGGTACCTACTGCTCCCTGGTTTATAGCGGATGGCTGCCATGGTAATTAAAGTTGAATAACCGGTGACTGAGTCCCTTATGCACAGCTAAATACCATTGACGGAAAAACATGACAAACAGTGCGGAGCGAAAAACCCATAGAAGATAAAATTCATTTCAAGGAGAAACTGAAAACAAGTCCTTTCTAAAAATCTTTGGACCACTTGGTTCAAGATCGCACCGGAACACTTCCGGGTCCATGAAGGCGTTAATTTATGTGTTTAACGGGTGACATTGCATTTTTTTCCAGCGTGTACTTTTTAATATTTGAGTTCTCTTCCAACTTGTCAAGAATGTAGCTTGGCCTGTTGTATACCAAGTTTATATACTACATGCCGCTGATTCCATTTTTTGATTTCTCAAGATTAAAAAAAAAAATCGTGAACATAATACATGACGGCATGATAAGTACAAGAAAAACTTTAATATGCATGACCATATATTTTCCCCTAAAACAGCTGAACAGAAGGTCGTTATATGTGGCGGGAATGTACCTGGGATGGGTCTCAAAAGACGCGCTAACTTAGATGATAAACCAATAACTTAGATGGATCATTTTCGTTGGCCGATCGGATTCTGTCAGTTGCAAAATGTGGTGGTAACATGCGTTAAATAAGCTGTGATGATTTTTCTAATTAGCATATTCTTCGTTATAAACCATTCCATCCCACTCTGAGAAAATCAAAGCTTTTGCATAGCAAGTCAGGTTGCATCTGTACAGCTGTTGATCGTCACAAAAAAAAGCAATTAAAAATAATTTTAGACTGTGTTTGTTCTATGTGTGAAATAAACAGCATCATTTTCGTGATGTCTTCATTCAAAAATGTGTATTTTGTGACTTTAAACAAATTTCTTTTAAAGTTGGGAACATCAAACGTAACCATACTTTGCGTGTTTGTATGCTGGTTTACATTAAGCATGAAAATAATTTGGAAAATGGCGAATAAATAGACTTACTTGTTTTTACACATATACTGAGTTTAAGAGTAGCCGAAACAATGGGTGTGATTCAGCTGAATCGGTCCTTTCATCTCTCCGTGGCTAACGGTTTTCTGTTTCCCAGGAGTGACCCTGGTCCTTGGCTCCCAAGGTTGTTGGGGCCATGTACTAATGACTCTGCAACCACTGGCATGTATTATTGTCCTGCCCATACAAACAAACCTCATGAGGTCAACAAGGCTGAAAAACAGGTTATTGTAGCTCAGGTTTCTCCTATAAATTTTAGGTTCATACATCTGAGTACTTAGGGCCTTGTTGTTGAAGTATCAGACTATCCGAAATGTTAAAAGTGATCAGAGGCTATCCAAAGCCAAAGGTTAAACTTCACTAATGATACTCTGTGGTGTGCCGCTTGTTCGCTGCGGTCCTGTAAACAGGAAGCCATTAAAAATTACCCTCTGTTGCTTCTCACACTCATAACCACAGCCCCTGCCTCTGTTTCCACAGTCAGAGTCACGAGAGCCCCTTTAGGGGCTACCTTCTCCCCGCCCTTCCTTGAGTTTCCAAACTCTGGATTCCGTCTCCCTGAAACCCAGCACACTACATATCATTTCGCAGCACTCCACCAGGAAGCCCTTAATTATGTCTACCCCTACTGTATTTCCCGTCATTTGTCCATCTAGCCCCATCATCAAAAGTAGTCTTTTTTATTTTGTACTAGTTATAGTTTGGTACACGCCTCAACTTTTCCAGTCCAACCCTCAAACAATATATCTATGGCGTCCTAGTTTTCTGAACACCATATATATATATATATATATATATATATATATATATATATATATATATATATATATATATATATATATATATATATATATATATATATATATATATATATATATATATATATATATATATATATATATATATATATAAGGTGAAATAAAACAAAATGTGTCACATAGTCCAGTTGAGAGAAAAATGTACATAAATGCAGCAACATGTATTTGAATTGAGGAAAAAGGGGAATTAGTGCTGATTTTCAACATCAATGCAACACTAGAACTTCAGTCCATACAAGTAACATCTGAAGACATTTAAAATTACGCTCGCGGCTATATTGTGCACAGTACTTCTATGACGTCACATAGTTCTTTCCGAGTGCAGATAGTGTCCAGCAAAAATGATCCACGGTTTCGTCTACATCTTCCCTACACATTTGACACTTTGTATTACTCCCTATTGTCCACTTTTGCTTCCGCTTCATACGGTAAACCACCCCTGCTCCCCCTTCATTACTTCCTCTGTGGACCAAGGTGAAGAAAGATGTTGACTCCGTTAACAACTCAGCATTAAAATTGGCAATGGCCTTTTTTCTCCGCCGTGTCTCTAGCTTTCCACCCTAGATCCATCAAGTTCAAAGAACATGACTTTTTTCTTATTTCTGTGATGCTCTTCTCAAAGCATAGTCGCAGTGTCATCCGTTTTTTTTTTAAAGCGTAGAACATTTGATAATGCCGAAAACAACGGGCGCCTGAATGTCTTCATCCCCCAGCTTAACACTGCCAAAGTAGCGATCAGTGAAAAGGTGTTATTTGTAATACGTCCTTTATTTTTTTCCCACGGAAAATAAATATACGTGTTTGCATCCATTTTCAAAGAGGGTGTAACTTTTGAAAATGCCGTTAACGATAGGCAGTACAATATGTCTATCGAGTGATATCGCACAAGAGAATTTTGCTGACTTAGTTTGGCACTGGAACAATTAAAATTGCATCTTAAGGTGAGATAGTTTCTGCACGTGCGATTCTAAGTCGACAGATCAACAGAGATGTGATTTCTCACAGTGGTATATGATTACTTATAAACATGTAAAGCATGGATTACTTTGAGGTTTGGATAGTTTGTACCGACATTTAACGTTTAAATGGGTTGTGCGTTTAATAACTATTAACTTTGCAGGACAAGCACGTTTAAGCATAGAGTAGGTAAAGAAACATGCATGAAAAGCATATGCTTTGAGAGTTATACACATGGTGAACCTTTGAGAATTGCACTAAGAACTTTTCACATTCGTACCTTTAAACAAAGCATAGGCAAAACAATGTGGTCTTTCACTTTTTAATGATGATTTTGACCTTTATATAAGTATGGCTAAGACATTAAGTAAAATGGACAAATTCGTTTCAGGAAGATGTTTTCCCCCCTTACATTGTGTTTAACCGTTCTCGGCTTAAATCGACCAAAACCGCCCCAATGTAAATTGCCTTCTTCTTTATTGCCTGTACTTAAATTGTTTGTTGATACATACCATTTGCCCTTTCTGCTGAAATTTTTTGGTACTAAAAACTATCAGGATGGCACGACCAACATCAATAGCTTTCCTCGGGAGCATTACGCCAAATGCGTGTTTGATTTAAACACATTTATATTCATTGGATCACCTTGGAGTGCAACGATGACTACGTGTGGTTTCCAGACATAGAGATGCACGAACTCTGTACGGAACGCACAGAACAAAATAGGAACTTTTCTTTACCAGTACAAAATCATTTCAAGATTCATACTAACGTGCTGTTCATCTTTTCACTGTGTATTACTTAATGGTTTTATTGCTGCAAGTACAATGTACTGATTGGCATAAACTGAAGAAAGCTGTTGACCTAGCCCTATTGTGTGCTGGAAATGATTACAGAAAAGCAGGGCTTAGAGACATTCTGTGACGCTGGATTCATTTGAGACTCAGGGTATTTTCAGTGTGAAGTGATCACAGAACATAAACTTTGAAATACATTGAGGACTTTTGCACCCATATGTCTGTTCGAATTCCTGTCCAACATCTAATGTTTAGGCTTCAACATATAGTGTAGTGCACGGTTTATGAAGGCGTTTTCGACTAGCAAGCTCAGCAATTCGTATAGATAAAGGTGCGTTTCCTGAAAATACAGGTTTGTCTATGTTTATCGCACGTGGCTCATTTTTATTTGTTATGAACATTTAATGATAGAATGACAGTGTCGTTCGCACATAAAATACGTCACTCTCGAGATTTATAATCCCCATTTGGTTTGTTATTCAAAGAAAACAAATTCGAAGCAATGATATAGCAGATTATATTCACGCAAGACCGCAGGGTTACATTCAATTTCCAAAGTCCGCATTTATTTTTTATTTCCATCTTAATGACAGCGAAATTTTTAATGCCCTGCATTTTTTCAAACATTTTGACCAATCATGCACTCTGCTGAATTCAGTCGAAGGGGCAGCTGTCATCAGAAAGTGCAGTCAAAACTTATTATCTAACTCTTTCACTGTCCAGTATGAGACTGAGACAACATCTTTCCTTAGCGCACTTCGGAAACCTTTACGCCTTGGGTGCGCATTGCAACGAAGAAACCTGTTGACCAGGACCACAATAATTGCTGAAACTGTTCGACGTATAGGCTTGCTGGTACTGGAAACGGTCTCTGCATGAACAATTCAAATATCTGAAAGTTAAACTGATTTCAGTTAACCTGACTCGAGTATAGTCGCTTATGGCAATGAAAGAGCTTAATGCGTTCTTATCGTTTTTATTATGCTGCATACATTTCAGCTACCCATACTCGGCCTAGAAACCGTTTTTGCACATATCTCTTACTCCCGTTCTTCAAAGTCAGGGTGAGAAGAACTCGTGGAACTTTAATGATGATGATGATGATGATGATGATGATGATGATGATGATGATGATGATGATGATGATGATGATGATGATGATGATGATGATGATGATGATGATGATGATGATGATGATGATGATAATTGAATATCTGTATACTGGAACTTTAATAATAATAATAATAATAATAATAATAATAATAATAATAATAATAATAATAGTAATAATAATGAAAATAATAACGACGACGATGATGATGATGATGATGATGATGATGATGATGATGATGATGATGATGATGATGATGATGATGATGATGATGATGATGATGATGATGATGATGATGATGATGATGATGATGATGATGATGATGATGATGATGATTGAACATCTTTATACTGGATAACCTATTCAGCCTATGGCTGTTCTTCCACAGGGTTCAGTAGGCAAGATCTTCAGCCAATATCTTTGTACTCCGCACTGATTAATATGGTACAATCACTAAAACAAGTAACCGATGACCATCAGCTACCAAGGAGGGTCTCTAGCCTCCGTGGAGCTACCTTTGGTTCATTTGGTCAAGCTGTGATGAAAATAAGGTTCTGCACATTACAATTAGAAGGTAAGAACTAAATAATCAACGCACAATTTTTAAAAATTAGCCAGAGCAAAGTAAAGTTGTGTGTGAAGCTTACCAAATATTTATGGAAGACTTGTAGGGACGGCAGCTGTTTTGGTCATTTAATCAGTGAAAGTCAATAGCCATCTGAACGAATTACTGAAAAACTGAGACTTCAATACTGAGTGTGAGATGGATATATAAAGCATTTGCTTGTTGGGGTTCACAGCACGAGACTGAATGAACCTTCACAGAGAACACGTGGTCATAAAAACTTAGCTGGTAAGTAGACAGCAATTGATAATGACACCAGAGGGACTTTTGTCTGAATGACATTACTTGTCGCAAATAAACTTGTGCAATCAAGCACGCCTTTAGATTCAAGAAACTTATAATGTCTGATAATTTTGGTTTAACGAACTTGACTACGGTACCTGGTTTTTACACATTTTATAAAAACGTCGGTGGACGAGGGGTGGGCTGCCCCTATGTAACCCGCTCTTTTGAGAACTATTGTATTAGTCATGTGGAACATGCTTGTGACATAAACAGTTTTACTATGGCAGACGATTGATCAGTACTCCGTGGTCTGTGCAATATCTTTATTCATTCTGTCGTGTGCTAACTTATGCAGAACTTCCAAAGAGACTCACAGATTGTACGTGTCTGTGTGGCCAGTGGCTGTATGTACGTTTATCGGAAGTGAAAGCAGCTGAGCCCAGGACTCCCTCAAGCCTCTTGTTTCTACCACGCAGAGCATATTTATGTATTGACTGAACCAAACAGCATATGATGAAAACTCAGATGCCTTCCATTAATGGGCGCTTGTACACATACGACCAGTTCGATTTTTGTGTGTCATGACTCAAATACAAATCACCTTGAGCAGTGTGTCATTACATTTCTTGGATACAAGGTGAACACCCCCACACCCACTCCATCCATTCCCACGCACACGCATATGTTTGTATGTATGTATGTATGTATGTATGTATGTATGTATGTATGTATGTATGTATGTATGTATGCATGCATCCATGTATGTATGTATGCATGCATGCAGTTTAGACCTAATAGTAATTTAGAAGAATGTTACCGGTATGATATGGGTGATGGTACATTCCGTATCTCGTTCATGGAGTTATCACTGACTGCATGTCATCAGCTCAGTAGAGTGCTTGCACAGGATTAATTCTTTCAGTGCTACATTCTGGACTGAGTCAACAGCTTTCCTCGGCGAGCTTGGGTGCGCCCAAAGCGCACCGAAGAAAGCTGCTCACTTGGACTATCATATACATGTAACTGCAGGCGTGCTGGTACTTGAATTAAAGGTTTTTTTTACGATGAACATGTAAATAACGACCTTATTATAGTTCAGAGCAGTTTGCTTCGTACTAGTTCGACTTTAGTAGTATTTGGCACTGAAAGAGTCAACAACTTTTTCAGCAGTGTCATACATGCAGCAGACAGGCATGCTGTCATTATATCCTGCATAAGATTCAACATTTCTATATATAAAAAGGAAAGGGGAGATGAGGGAAGTTTGCAACAGAACATAGATAACAGTGGTTGTCAACAGATCATAATTGACAGTGATTGTCCTTATCTTTCCAGTTGCATTGATAAACTAAAATACCACCGCCAACGTATGTCTATCTGCAAGCTCTATTTTAGGCTTCACTTGTAGTCCGTCGTCATGTATTCTATGGCCAGTATGTCGTTTTTCAGGAGAAAGAACAATACGTCATCAAACGTAGATTTTTTCCCATTAAACTTGCCCAGTAGTCGCATGCCATACATTCTTGTCAGACGCTCTTTTCGATTACCTTCGTTGTGGATAGGAGCCTATAGGTTTTTGTCACTTGCCAGAAGCAAAGACATTAGCATAAGCCAATGTCTGTTAAAAGTCTGTACGTTGCAGCTAAAAAAAATATTATTTATAAACTTGTGTGTATTTATATCTGGAAAAGATATTTCTCTCTTTGTCATTTGCACCATGGCTTATTGAGATATCAGGGATTGGTGTTGGCAGCACAAGTGCCAAAACCTTTATGTTCAGCTTGGGGCACGAGGGAGTGAGGTGTCTTCCTTGACGTAACCGCGAAAGGCTGTCCATTCTATAAACCAATGAACTCCTACGCGGTGTCACATGACATTTCAGTACACAGATTTGCTCAAAATGACAAACATGATTCCACCTACAAACCTACCATTGTTGCATGACGTTTAATACGGCTTACAGGAAAGTTTTATAAGGTAGTAGTCTTCTGAAACAACTAATCTGTGGATAAGCAAAATGACATAGAAAGCATAACTACCTCTCTCTCTCTCTCTCTCTTTTTCGAAGGAGGAATATTGCACACATGTCCGCAACAGGAAACGTTACATGAGCGTAGACATGTGGTCGTCCATTTTATCGTCTTGCGTTCCACTGACACTGTTGTCGCAAAAATATCTTGTTTGATGTATACCGTGACTGATGGAATTATCACAAGTTACACAGTTTGGGACTTATCCATTATGGACAGTATGATGCAGAACTTGATGGGACTTTTTTTTAACATGTTAATTAAAATTTGTTGTGGACCTCTGTCATGTGTGAACACTTCAGTCGATGCACGAGGAATGTACAATTGGCAGGTTTGAATGTAAAATTTGCTCAGATATGTGTCCATCGACATCACGCTGTAGACCAAATACATTGCATTGATTGTGCAATCTTGCCTCAGATATATGTGATCATCTGGGCGGATTCGAAAATGTTAAGACGACATGTACATTGGAAGCGCGCGTCGTATATTTATTTGCATGCCTCTGACGGGACATTAGTTAAGTTATAATTGGTTATCACCTCTTCCACATTTTGGTTGATCGAGCTTATGGGTTTCATTTCACGGTGAAACCATTCATACTTGCAATCTCCTGTATCCTGCCTGGATGCTCAGCGCTTTAAAGCCGGAAAATCATTTGACGCTTTGTGGATAAAAATCACGATGGGCTGCTAATGTATTCATCCATCCACCCGTCCATCTATATTGTTTTACAGGTGAAATCCGGATGATACAACTGATTTTTTTAGCAAAGACAAAAAGGGTATATGTCTCAAATCACAGCGATGACACAATCTTATATAGAAAAAATCAATCTCTTTGAACCAATTAGAAAAGACACTATCTGCAAGATGTAAGTTCAGAAATGTACGAAAGAGATTTCAATCTTCCGTTGTACTGTAAAAGATGCTATTGGTGATAAACGAAACGAAAACTCGTAGTATTACCAGTATCACTGTCCTTCACTAATTTTCCCACAATTCGCTTGAAATGTCACCAATGCCATGATGTTAGGGAGGTAATTACATTCGAGTGGAATAGTATCCGACGAATCTTTACCCCAAATTGATTTGTTTCCTTAAATTGCCCCAAAGCAGAGCAAACAAATTAAAGTCGCATGGAGCTGGAGACAGTTTGATCTGGTTATAGCTATCATTTGTTCTGTCTTGCTAATGCTGCCTTTGCCCCTGATACAAGGTTCCCAGCAAGTCAGAGAAATAAAGGGGGGGAGGGGGGAAGAGACAACTAAAATATTTTTAAAAGTAACTTTTGTATCAGACGAAAAGTTGTAGAAGTGGGTCATAGCTTACCAGACTTTAGGTTAGGCGTGAACTACAACAAAGTGGCTTTGTGCTGCCGTCCGTCGTATTCACCATCGGAATAGTGATGACATTATGGCGTCAATGTGAGTCTCGTGGGGTCATATAGTCACACCTGGCAACGTTTTATCCCTGTTGTGGATAAGTCAAGTAATCCCACCTCCCCATCATCTCCTGGTTTGCTTTTAGTCATTAAGCTGGGCTCCCAAATATTTCCCTTGTGTCCTGAAGTTGTGGGGGTTTTCCGTGCAATTAATAAAAAAAAAAAAAGGAATAAAAAAAATCAAGAAAAAAAAAAAAAAACAAACAAAAAAAAAAAAAAAAAAAAGAACAAAGAAAAACAAAAGGAAACAAAATGAAAAGAAACAACAAAAGCAAACAAACATACAAAACCTCTGATCACGGTGAATACATATAGCGGATGTAGTGATGCTGTACAGAACACAGGCTTGGCCATCATAAATGCAATTCATCTTTGCATGTGCGATGAGGTGTCTCTTCTCTTGTTCCTTCTCTTGGCTCTTGGCTCTTTGTATAATGTTTGCCTGTGTCTGTCGGGCACGCATACAGTAATAAAAACTGGTCACTGCCTGGAGGATTGCGTGTGTGTTTGCGTGTGTGTATGTGTTTCGTGCATGTGTGAAAATTGCAGGTACAAACGTGTCTATTTTTACTTCAGAATGCACCAATTAGCACAATCTGCTTGCCTTTATAAATGAAATAAAAACAAATAAAAACAAAAACAAACAGACAGAAACAACAACAAAAAACAAACAAAAACAAACAAACAAACAAACAAACAAACAAACAAACAAACAAACAAAAAATCAAAAGAAAACGCCCCCGCACACTCACGCACTCCTGAATACCAGGTTGCGCTGCACTCCGTCTTGCAACACGCAGCCACCTGCAATATTATTCTGTTAACCAGTAGGGGTTGAATGTCAACACTGGATACCAGGATCTTGTTTACTTAATCGGGCATCTTTGGCAAGGATAATCATTTCCACTGTCTGGGACAGTAGAACATGGACATACAATCCTCAGCAAAGATTTTCAAGTGAAAGTTTAAACCCTGTTCGGGAAATGGTGGTCTATAGTCGTGGGTCTTAACATCAGGAACACTTAGACAGGCTGGTCATATACCGTCAAGACTGACCAGACACCGTCGAAGAACCACTCACCGGACCAATCGCCTGAACAATTCAGGAGACAATAAAGCCTTGTGGGAAGTCACGAGAAGCCGATGCTCTGAAAGGCGAGACAACATCACTCACTGAGTGCCTTACATAAAGTGTAAAGTATGGATAGATTACACGGACGCTGAAGTAGAGATGGCGTATGCCAAAATTTGAAAAAAAAAAAATAATAAAAGAAAAAGAAAAACAAAGAAGAGCGAGAGAGAGAGACAGACAGACAGACACAGAGAGAGACAGAGAGAAAGAGAGCTAGGAATGCTAAAAGATGATATTTGTCAAAGAGCTGGATCACAGTAATGAGATAACCCGATGAGAATATCGACAATGACATGTTGAATTCCATGAAATGTATGCGTTTGCACAACAAACAGGACATGCATAGATATTAAGTAGCCGTCTCCCTCTTCTCTTCTCTTCTTTCCTTTTCAAACTTCTCCCTTTGCCCCAGTTGTTCAAATAATGAGTATTTCCGATAATATTTCTTACGGAAGTAAGTTCACGTGCATATATTTTAACTCTGTCGGTTCTAATTTAAAGTTTGGACTAACGTTTAGATAGTAAGTCATGTTTTACAAGTACTTTGACGACCGTTTGCCCTGGTAACTCGGAGAACGGACACCTGGAACCGTGCTAATAACACCTGGCCATGATTCATTGTGATTTTCCTTTCCCACAATGCATTGCACCATGTTTGAAATGGCGCTCAACGTGTGTGTATGCATGCCTTCGTGTTGCATTTGAATTTATAACTAATGGTGATAACTGCTTCTGACACAGCCGAGCGGGCAGATTAAATTTAAGATTGTAAGTCATATTTTAAAATTTCGTTGACGACCGTTTGCTCTGGTAACTCGGAGAACAGACGACTTTGAAACCTAGCGATACTAGATACCGATACCGCACCCATCGTGGCTATATGCAGCAGCTATGCTTTTTACTCGGCCCAAGTTGACCGTCCAGACAAATAAAATAAAATGCTGTGTTTGAGTTGACTTTACTGCAATTAACGACACAAGTTGTCCAGCTTTTTTGTTAGCTTTGTCTTACAACTTGGTTACGGTTGATGTTAACGACCGGTTTTTATGGGGTGGTTGTTTGTGGGGTGATTTTGCTGATCAATCGCGTGTTCCAGCTAGTCTAAGGCTGTCCAACTGGAGCATTGTCGCAAAATTTTTGCCTGACACTTCTTGAGAAATGCTATAGAATTAGTCTAAAATAACTGCTTCTCATGTGAAGAATTTGATTGAGAAAATGATCCAGGGAATGTAAATTTGCTGCAGCAATTGGACAGCACCGTGGTCTCACGCATCAGGTCATTTAACATGGCAAAAGTGCCCGTGCCATGGAAATCTGGTCGTTTTGACCAGGTGGGGACTGTGGTCGGTAATTGCAGGTACTACTGTACCATGAATATACCTATTCCCATGCAGAACCTGCCAGGGTATATCAAAGAGAGCGAAAGTAAGAACTTTTTCAAAAATAAGGTGAAATCATTCTTGGTGCATGAGATGGGAGTGCTGGGGAGGGATTGGTTTATATGTTTATAGCTTCAGTATCTTCGTGTTATCAGGGACCTGCAATTTATATATATATAGCAGGTCCTTGGAGTTATAAAAGTACGCCTGTGGTGCTTATATTTATTTATGTATTATTTCATTGAAAACTTAGACCAGTCTTTTAATTCATAAATAATTAAAGCATATCAGCTACAAACCTGTGCAAAGCAATCTAAATATTTTTCTGATTTCATACTTGCATTTCTGCTATTTTCATATTGTGGTCCACCGTGGAAATAAGCCAAGGCAAGATTCTTTAGGCATTTGGTGCTCCCATTTCATGAATCATAGTCTAGTGTGCTTTCGGCAATTATATTGCACCATCCTGGCATACGTGTGGATAAAATATCATCAATCAACATTCAGTGATAAAGGTTAAGCACATTTCGGCCTGGTGATTATCTTAATGTAGTTTTTCTTCTTGCTTTTGTAGAGAAAATACACAACTTACTGATTGCGGGATAATTAATCTGTGAATTTTCCCCGAATTAATAAACATAATATTTGTGCAAAAATTCTCCAAAGCCTTACACGTATGAATACAAATTTGTCTTATCTTAATTGATAAAATGGCGATGTTTGTTTATTTTATTTTTTTAATTTATGTTTTACTAATTTTCATCAAATTTTAATACAATCTGGGGGAAAATAGCCAAATCAGTACAATAATGACTAAAATGTTGTGATTCCGTCAACCATGTGAAGGCAAGATACTAGAAACTCCCCAGAATGCACCATTTTGCATTCTCAAATTCAAAATTTTTCGGGGGGGGGGGGGAGAGGCTCCCAGACCACCACCCCCACCCCCAATGCCTTCGGCCCTTTGGTCACAATTGGGCCACAAAAAAAATTACGGACTTTTTTGGCCACTTGGGTCTCTGACTGAGTTTGTAGCACTGGCCTTGGTTTATCATTATTTATAAGGGAAAGGCGGTTTAAAAGTACCTTTTTTTGGATTTATTAATTTTAGGGTTGGGGCTTTTTAGTATGGTCTGTCAGGTTACCGGAACCACAAATATGTTTTTGTTACGCCTTGGATACCTTGGACATTTGTTGAAACATGTTGAAAATCGATGTTCTTTCCCCTTGTACGCATTTCCTCTTTTGACGTCAGTTTAATTTGTGACCTGGGCGCAGCCGCAGGCACTTGTTCATATTAAAAATCTCAAACCAGAGGATTTGTCCCGATACAAATTTGTGTGTGTTTGACCAATTGAAATGACATCATGGTAGTTTTGAGCAAAATACTGATGGAGCGTCATTATTTCATCACCAAGCGGCTTGCAATGATCATCTCTCAGTGTACACACTTTGATAACGACTGCTCAATGGGTTAACGAACTCAAATAGATAGTCAATACACAAGTATCAATTTGGGTGGAAGAATGGATGGACGAATAAATCGTTACAGTAATAAATCAATATAAGCTGGTCGGCATTGATTATTGTGTGTGTGTGGGGGGGGGGGTGGCCTCTCCCTCGATAATCTCCTGCATGCTTAAATCTTCCATTGGCATTTGTAACAAAAGTAGATGGTTTCTGAAGTACCATAGCGATACTAGATTAATATCCTTCGTAAACCACCCTTTTATTCAAGTATTAGCAGGCCCACTGTGTCAGGAACGAGAAAACTGGCCCAAGTCAACAGGTTTCCTGGGCGCGCGTAGGGTGCACTTCAGCCAAAGTGCGCCGACAAAAGCTTGAGTCATAAAACTTTGCACTAAAAGAGTACATGAAACTGGATCACAGACGATTACTTTCTTCATCAGTCCACTCATCGTGTCACCCAGATGACAAATTACTGTTTACTTGACGATCACTTCACGTATCACCACTGTGCTGCAAGCATCAAAATACACTTAATGCAGCAGTGTACATTAAATCTTCCCAAGAAATCTGAAATTGGCATTTATATTGGCGTTTGTCACTGTCCTAATGTAGTCTTTGGTGGGCAAAAGTGCAAAGAAGAAAAAAACATTGAGAGAGATTTAGGAACTAAATTGTTCCCTAGCTCTTAAATGTCTGAGGACATGCCAGGAAATGAATAAGTTCATAGTAATACATGAAATACTCTAAACCTAGACAATCCGCCAGATTAATGTATCATAACGGAGGGCTTTAATAGTACTTCGTGACTTGCCATTAGTGACCGGTCTGCGCCGGGCTTACATTTATGGAAGCGAAGTGGTACGTTATTTAATGCATATTAAGAGCTTATTACTTTTGATGGTGACTACACAAGGTAATGCTTTAGATGTCATTACTTGTGATTGTGTCATAAGCAGCTTGCTATACAGACATCATCCGAGATTATTGTTCTCTGCTACCATTATTTTGAGACAGGTTCAATACCGTTTAATTAGCTGGATCTGTGAACTACTCCGTAAAGGTCGGCTAACTTCATGCTTTTATGCAGCATATGCCAAAAGTAGTTTCAACTAAAAACTATTTTGTATATAATTCCGACAAACCACGGACTTCGTTTGCATGATTCACTGGTTTATTTGTTTGTTTGTCTTTTATGGGTGGGTAGGTGGGCGGGGCAGGGGGTAGAGTTCTGTTCATTTATCCACCTTTCTTTCCGCCTGCAACCGAAACATACACATGTATTTGATTTAAACATATTTATATTATACTGGATAGCCCTACTATAGCACAAATAGGTGACTAGTACAATGGGTTTTCCACACACATAGAAACAAACAGAAAATATGGACAACACGCGCTGGACAGTACAAACTACGTAATCATATGTACCACTTGTGGATGTATCAGGACAGACCACCGGGAAACACTAAAGAGCATCAAAACAAAGCTATGGCAAAAGTACCGACGAATAACCTCAGAAATAAATGAAGATGGTTTAATTAAATCGCACCATATATGTAACAGATATCCCAATTTATTGGTTCAACCTAGATCATGACTAAAACATGATACCTTATGCTTGGTTATAGATAAACCTGTAGTAGAAACACAACAAAAAGAAAACAAAAAACAAAAAAAAACAAAACAAAAAACAAAAAACAAAAACAAAAAAAAAACAAACAAACAAAAAACAAAAAAAACAAAAAAACACAAAAGGGGGGGGGGGGGGAAGAAAAAGCAAACAAACAACCAGAAGAAAGAAGTATGAAAAATCGCTAAGCCGTGAGAGGAAAAGTATGAAAAGGAGGTTTTAGAAAGAAACTCTTGCGGTTGCAGCAATATAATTCTGGACTGCCTCAAAAAATTGAATATTTGCTGTATCAGACAGTTCTTTGTTGCCAAAAAGGAGAATGTTCATCAACTTGTTACCAGTTTCACCGATATTGAGATTGGGGTGAACTCTTGGGGCTAAAATAGTTATGGTAGAATCTAACAGGAGGAAATGCTTCGAGTGTTAGGAAGGATATAAACATGGGCATATAGGACTAGGAATGATGTTGACCTTGAATAGGTCACTGTTGAGCCCAGATGACCCCAATCACATCTGGGGATGGCATATGTTAGCGAAACGATCATCAGTCGTATAGTAGTTAGGGACGTTATGTACTGCACGTTATGTGGCTTTTAGCTTGGATTTGAAGATTCGGAAAGAAAGTTTCTGATGTCGCTGGGCAGATATTCCATAGCTGCACCGTTTCAGGGAGAAATGAATCATTGCAGCGCTGGGTTTTGCATTTGAGAGAGCGTATAGGGTATGACGTAAGGATCGGCCAATGGGGGGGGGGGATGCTTGCAAGATGTGCCGGAGTTAGATTATAGAAGAATTTGTAGAAAAGAATTAACTTGAAGCATTTGCATCTGTTGAAAAGAGTTGGCCATCCGAGTTCCTGGAACAATTTAGTATGGGACATGCGCCTTAACGCACCTGCATGTGTTTTGGCTGCTTTGAACTGTATGGACTCCAGAAGGTTACATAGAGTTTTGCCACAATTGTCAAAAAGAACGCAACCGTATTCAAAGATTGGTCGAACCATAGAGAGAGACAGTCTAGCCAATCCTTTGCGCGAAGGTATATATTTGAGTCTACGGAGAAGTGCTGAACGCAGATTAGCTTCATTGGTGATGCGGGTGATGTGATTGTACCAGGACAGATCACTGTGTCGTCGGCAAAAAATCTTACATCACAAGTGAGGTCATTTACCAAGTCATTTGTGCACACTAAAAACAGAAGAGGGCCGAGGATGGAACCCTGGGGAAATCCGGCTTCAATGAACAGCCAGCTAAAAGTTTGGTCATGAATCACTACACGTTGAAGACGATTTGATAAATAACTCCCGCACCAATCGATAAGATGATCCGAGATGCCAAGTTGATATAGCTTGAATAAGAGACCAGGATGCGAAACTTTGTCAAAGGCCTTAGACATGTCTAGAAAGACCATTCTCGCTTCTTTGGAAAGATTCAGGCCATTATAAGTGTTATGAACGATAATGACAAGTTGATTTACAGTGGAGTCGTCAGCCTTGAGGCCAGAATATTTGGAGGCGAGTAGGTTACTTTTGGAGAGGTAATCATAAAGAGCATTAAAGACCAGTCTTCCAAAACTTTAGACACATTGCACAACAAGGAAATAGGCCGGTAATTACTTTAATCTGTCTCTTAGACTTTTAAAAGACAGGACAAGTGACAGGAATCGGAGAAATGAGAGTGACTGAGAGAAAGTTTAAAGATCTCAGTAAGTGGTTTGCAGATAGAAGCCGCAGTATTCTTAAGTAGCGTGTTTCCTATATTGTCGGGACCAGAGGCGGATGTGAGTCTTAGGGATGGAAACGCTTTACGGACATTATTTTTGAAAGTGTCATATCGTGTAGGCATGCGTCTGTTCGAAAGATGAAGTCAGGCAGTGGTGGCGCAGCTCCACCGGGACGGGATGGGCTGTGCATTTGCTCGCAAATCTGCGTTGAATAATTCGTATTTTTCAGTTTTGCTGGTAGTTGAACTCTCGCCCTCTATGATAAGGGGGTTTGTCTTGATAGATTTTGCAACCTAGAACAGATTTAGAGAAACCCCACCATTGATTGGGGTTGATATATATGTATACATATATATATATATATATATATATATATATATATATATATATATATATATATATATATATATATATATATATATATATATAAATATATATACATGTATATATACACACACATATATATGTATATATATATCATCTAGTTGTCGTAATTTAAAAAACATTGGCGCTTGGAGGAGCAGACTAAGCTGACTGCTTTACTTCAAGATTTTTTTGTACAAATGGAAGAGCTTATCAACCTTGGTATAAACATCATGACTGCACGGACGAGGTTGGGTAGATACGCGCTTAAAGCGTTTTCAGGCGCTATTCCGGTTGCGCGGGTGTTTTTTTTTCTGTATTTTTTTTTTTTTAATATTATATTCGTTGTCCACGGTTTGTCTCCTGGTAGGATAGTTACCTTTTTAAATGGGATGAAATCTTTTGCTGTACTTACAAACAGATTTGACCAGTACGATACAATATCATCAACTGAATCGAAGATTTCGAGGGCAGTGTCCCAGGGGGGCTGGGGAAATGTGCATTGAGACTTTAATGTTTGCCTTGTTGTAGTTCCGTACAGATCGTTTAGATGGCTTATCCTTAAACACAGAAAGAGAAAAGGAACCGAAGACGACTGAGTGATCGGAATTTGATTTAAACTAAAACACCACAATCCAAAACAGGTCGCGTTGAATCCGTAATTAAATGGTCACGTAAAATGTTGGAATACTCACTGAATCCTGTTGGTTCGTCTATGAGCTGAAAGAGGTTGTGTTGACATAGAAGGTTGACAGGAGCTGGGCCAAGTTCATTGTCTGTATGAGGAAAGTTCCGATCAGCACACCTGTCGTTGAAGTCACCTGTGACGATTAAGATATACGGATCGCTTTTGATTGCTGTGGAGATTAATATAGCTAGGGAAAGAAGGAAAGTGTCGCGGATCTCAGCAGACTGACCAGGTGGTCACTAGTAATTTCAACACCCCCCCCCCCCGTGGGGTGGGGGGTCGGTCCAAATACACTCACAATAAGCATCTTCCAAATCAGAACGCCTCAGGCAAAGAAGAATGAATGTCAGTTAAGACTCCACCCCCTCTACGTGTCAAACGATCTTTACGAAAAAGTGATTGGTAATTATCAAGAAGTAATAGTTGGTCAGGGACACTCTCATCCAACCAAGTTTCAGACAGTGTTATGATATGAAAATTTCCAGACTCTGGTAGCAGTTGAATTTCGTCCAGTTTACCGGCACTTTTTATGTTGCGGGCACTTGCGTGACAAACTTTGAGATTACAATAGCCACATGTTGTGAGCATATGAACCCTTTGAGAATTATGGCAATCATGAATACTCCCAGGAGGCAGAAAGATTCAAATATCTGAAGTTGGACAGCTGGATCAGGATTTGAGTACGTTTTGAAAGAAACATATTTATTGTTAAAGAGACCAATGGTCACTCGGTATTGGACCTTGCTAACACCCGGTAGTAATGATGATGTTGGGGACTAAATTCGAAGTGCATATCAGATAACATCGCGTAGAAGAACACACAACGAAAATTAAAAATACGAGAACAAATGTATAATAATTCAAAAAGATGATGCATGATGTAATGTGGTACATATATCTGGATTCCTTGAGAGGATGATTATTCAGACTAGAGAGTCAGTAAATATACATAGTCTTCATACTGTGTACGGTGTACTGTGTGCTTGATAAAGCAAGTTCACAATATGCTTACATGTACATACATATGCACAAATACATACATACATACATACATACATACATACATACATACATACATACACACAGACATACATATGTATATATATATATATATATATATATATATATATATATATATATATATATATATATATATATATATATATATATATCAATACATATATTACATGCATATACGCACATACATATACTGAAGGAGGTAGGACGTACGATAGAGACAGCTGGAAAACAGGTGAGGTGAGACAAAAAATGATGCTCATGTACGTACTTACATAATAATATGTTGGACTCGACGTCAATTATCCTCATGTATTGTTGACATGATTATGTGCGTTAGACATGTCTACAAATATTAACCGGAACATGATATATGATTACAAATTACGCATATGAAGGCCAAAATATTGGTACAACACAATGAGATCTACCTATTGTTAAACAAAGAAAAAAAGAGGTATCAATGGCACCGATTACGCCTGATTTCAAGCGGTTAAATTGAGTAACACGACAGAACAAGACGATACAATTAGCATATTGGGATATACAAATCTTACAAAAGAAAGGAGCGCAAAGCGTAAGATTGTCATTTCGTAACACTATTATGTATACATATGTACTAGTACACATATATGTACGGTAAAACCTCCAGTTAAGACCACCTCCGTAAAAAGATCATTTCTGTATAAAAACCATATAAAGCAAAAGATCACAAAATGAAAGAGAGATACGGCTATGCCAATGAGAGACTCTTGCTCAGTCAAAGCAAAATCTTAGGGAAATCCATAGACAGCTGGGCTTAGTGACGATATCACCTATGTAAATGTAACACGTGCCGTTGTAAAGCAAGACGCTTTGCTGCAGTGTATAAACAGCAATATTTCTCATGACTTAGATTGCAAGTGGCTTGCACAACAAACCAAAGCGATGGCTATGTTTGTCATGTCATTCAAATCCTTGGATGCCACATGAAATCACAATGAGTGGACATTTTCTTTTATCAGCGAAAGCTTTAAGCTTGCAAGCGGGTTTGCAAAGCCTTACATCTAGCCTATGATTTCCACTGACAGTATCAATAATATGATAAATGTAAACGATAGTTAGTTCTGTCTCTTTCGTTCCAAGTATTTGTTTTCAAGTAATTTCTTGTCCGTAAAGTAAATTGGGGTGTCAAATTATACATTTCGATCCGTATTTCGTATAGTCTCATCCCCCTCCTCCCCGAAAAACTATTCCCTTGGTAGGTATTCCTTATCACAAACCCACTTAACTTCCAAGTAGGGAATGTATTATTTCGAAATATAACATCATCTGCAATGACGGAACGGTTTTCACGCTTTTGTAGATCCACACTGGAGTTGGCCAGCAGAGGTTTTACTTAAGCTTTGGAATTGAATTTTTCTCCCTCCTTGAAAAAGCCTGACTTTATTATTATTATTATTATTATTATTATTATTATTATTATTATTATTATTATTATTATTATTATTATTATTATTATTGTTGTTGTTGTTGTTGTTATTATTATTGTTACTGTTACTATATTTATTATTATTATTATTATTATTATTATTATTATTATTATTATTATTATTATTATTATTATTATCATCATCATTATTATTGTGTCTTAGCAGGCATAACATTTTATTGGTCAACATTACAAATGTATTTCGTAGCGCTCTACTGGAGTTCCCAGCATGCCAAGGAAGCAACGGGAAGGCGCCGGGGCCCAGCAAGACGACATCACAAAAGTGACAGTGAAGTGGAATATACTCCATTTGAAAAATGACGCGTAGTGTAAGATAATATTCCAGTAAAGCTGCTCGGCTTGCATCGAACAACATGAAAACTATGTATCTAGACCATGTAGATCCCACTGGGATCCCGGGATACATCAAGCAGATGCCAGCTAAACCTGCACGCATCTACCCTTACGATATCAGAGTAAACTTAATTTAGCTGGGAAACTTTATTGTAAAAGCTATCTGTACGAATGGAAATCGGGATCATCTTCAGTGTCTGGTATTTATTGACTGTTTTTTCCTTTGCACAATAGAATGGGTTAGTTTGCAATGGGGCGATTCCTGCATCGCATTTATAAGTCGGGTTCAGGATCCCACATGAAAGCAAGCCTACCTGTCTAAACAGTCACTGAATACATGTTGGTTTAAACACATTTTTTTCGCAAAAACAATTATGTTATCTCCAATTATATATCCATATATTTGAGGGAATAACGCCCACCCACTTCCTTAGGATCTCCCTCTTTCCCATCATATGTATCATGTCCTGTGCGTTCTCTATTTGTTATATAGATGTTATCCACTTATTGTTGTATAGTCAATTCATGTGCAAGAGGCCTTCATATGGGCATTTTTAGCCAACAGGCACAATGCCTATATGAAGGCCTCTTGTACACGAATTGACAATACAACAAAAAGTGGATAACATCTAGATAACAAATAGAGAACGCACAGGACATGATAAATATGATGGGAAAGAGGGAGAGACTAAGGAAGTGGGTGGGCCTTATTCCCTCATATATATGGATATATATTGGAGATAACATTAAGTAGAATATATACGACTTATCTCTGTAAAATATTTGCCTTGTTACTAATTATGTGGCTAATTATGATGGGACAGCTGCAACCCGATGCTAGGAGAGCTAAACATTGCATTTTGTTCAGTCGTTTTAATATATTTGTGAACTGCTTGGAATATACCCCGATTTCCAGAACTATTTTTTATTGACAATCCAAAAAGTAAGGTTTTTAAAGGTTGAAGTATACAAGGGGAATTATTTCAGTTTGGATTTCGTCTCTAGCCGTAGTGTGTTTGCCTGTGTCGATAGATTGTGGCTCCGTTTGATTATTACACCCCGCCACAGTGGAGCACCAACATCACTTTCAGAATAGCTATGCCGATTCTGTGTACGCAGGCAATAACGTATTTGTTGCATTGCAAAAAAAAAAAAAAAAATAGGAAAACTGTCCTCTTCCAAGGTACGACAGGAACAAAGTGCTGATTCAATTAGATTCATCCTGTACATATCCTTATTCAGCTGGATACAGCCCATTCTCAGTCTGGCGTGAATAATACCTATCCGGCGATCTCCAAAATAAAACATTTCATTACATTTCGACTTGGATTTATTTAATTTCTTCTTAAATTCATCTAAGTTTTCAGACTTTACTTGTTATTCTGACCGGGACAACATAAGATTGAATCTGCGGTCCTTCAACCTGGGCCTGTTCATACTCTTACGAAGTCATATAACTGCACTCATTGAATAGCTTTCCACGCCGGGCTTTACACATTCAGCTGTTTGTTCCGGCGAATATATTAAGTTACAAGGTCTTCCCTGATACTGTTATTCACGCTATTTGTGTAAACTAATAAATACAAGGGAAAAGGCAGTGACAGGGAGGGGAGCTCACCAAGAGCTGCTTGAAAGTACAGGTCGTTAACGCCCGATTTGCTGTATCACCGCAGAAGGCACCAAGGACAAGCCTTTCCCGGAGCTTGCCTTCGAAAGATCCCCATTTTTTTCCCAAGTGGCTCCTAGCGGCCGTTTTGGTTCTATGTTCAGACTGCAGTTTTGCCAGACCGTACAATGATCGAATAAAACTGAAGATCGCAGGGTAAACAGAGAAGACGGACTACATACTCAGTTGTTAGGAGACGGAAAATGAACGACAGAATACACACGCGATGCTTTACGGTTCCCCGTGCTCCTTACCGTTGCGCTCCACCTCAGCCCAGATACGTTGTAACTTGACCCATTTGCGAACAAAGAGCATGGACGAATTGGCTACTGATTAAATTATTGCAATAGTCTGTACGTCTTGATATCTACGGGTTTACACTAAGCAGAGGCCCAGCAATCCGACTGTAACACTTCCTTGACTTCAGCAAGGAAGCCACGGACAGAAAATTGAATCTCCTGAAGCTACTGACATAAAATACTGATAAATTATCTTAGATCCTCCATACAAAATAGGTCAATTCCCCCCGACCTTTTTGTTATGTATATTGCTTTTTTTCTCCATTTGTCCATCTTGCCGCTTGGCAGTAAACTTAAACGGATATTATGTACCCGTTAAACAGGGTAACATCTTTATGTAATCAAATCAAGCAAATTACATCAACCTTGCAAAGGAAATGTATCCACAAGACTTATGCAGAGAATACTTCCAAACTAGGTTAATGCAAAGCAGTCCATATATTTTTTTTTTTGGGGGGGGGGGCAGGAAACGCAATAAAGTACTCACATACAAAACCCAAATGAGAACCGTGGTATTTCAACATGTCATCAAACAAAAGGCTCATAAAACATGTCAGACGGCTTAAATTTTGTGAAGCTCAATAGTCGTCCACATTACGCGGCAACATGGAAGGCACGCAGAAGTCTTGCTGCAAATGTATTCACGTTTGGGTGTTTAAATGTTCACAGCTTTTGCATTCCAGGAATTTGATTGAAATTTTAATTTCTCTTCTTTGGATATGAATCATATTAAAATTACGTTGAAGTACTGTTTAATCGTGGTTTTGTTTTTTTGTTTTTTTTGTTTTTTTTTTTTGTTTTTGTTTTTGTTTTTTTTGTTTTTTTGTTTGTTTTGTTTTTTAGTTTTTTTTTGTTTTTATTTTTATTTTTTTTTGTATTTTTGTGGTCTTGTCCCCTCAGCTAATCAAGCAAACGTAATTTAATTCACAGGACATCAGTGCAGTCCGCAGTCAATTTGTTTCTGGGAGTACGGAAGGTCTGGCTGCGCTTAATAATAATAATAATAATAATAATAATGATAATGATGATGATGATGATGATGATGATGATGATGATGATGATGATGATGATGATGATGATGATGATGATGATGATGATGATGATGATGATGATGATGATGATGATGATAATTTATTTTGTGTAGCGTAAAATCCATGGTAACCATGCTCTAGAATGCTGTAAGTACAAGGGACGGTCGGTCAATAAGATTACTTTTTGCGAATAAGATTGATAAAAACAGTTAAGCATAAAAACCATTAAAAGCACAAACACTGGATTGAAGCACCGATCGTAATTGTTCATCAGAGTAAATGATTTTGTTCTTCTAGTTAAAATAACATGTATAAAAATTAGGTCTTTAGGTACTTCTTAAAAATAGTTTGTTATTCAAAATATACATGCTCGTGACGTCCTTCGAGAGCTTGGAATAATATCTGCTTACTTTCTAAGCTATACTTAATTCCCCGTGAAACCCTGGCTATGATTCCATAATTATGTACGTATGCGTATGCGTACCCAACATATGAATGCGACATGCGAACATACGTTAATTTTGATTCTATATATTCGTAATAACTTCCGTTATGTAGCCTTCCTGGCGGGATATTTGGAAAGTGAAGACGGCTCCAAATTGATCAATTGCTCTTTTCCTATGATCTAGGACACATTTGTCTAAGTATTCTGCATCCTTTGGGCATCTTTATGATCCGCAGAACTAGGATCATAGAGACAAGGATGGCTCCTTACTAGCTCTAGGGGCTTTTCACCTCCTCTGTTGTCAATATTGAACGCCCCATCTTTTTTCCCTTGACAAAGTGATGCTGCTGATGCGAGCACGTGGTGATCGGGAAATACCAGGGATTCCCCATCTGATGAGGTCATTTAATTGGAATTCCCTATCCTTCTTGTGTGCGAATGTGTTTTAAATCGCTACATGTAGCTATTACTGAAGTCGGACAAGGTTACGTATCTGTAAATGCCGACATATAAGTACACATGGAATCACGTAATATAGATATCGGTTTTTGTTCTCTCTATTTATTTCGTGTTGGATACGCGTACGCACACGTACATATGGAATCCAAGCTAAACACTAACATTTGTGATGGTCAAAATTGGACTGAAGGCTTCATTTGGCTATGCAGCAGATGCGTCGCAGCTAACAATAGGCAGCCAACTGGAAAAAATAACTGTCTTTATTATATAAGTAATATTCATAGTTGACTCTTAAGGGAGATAATGTCACTCCATCAGTGACAAGTAGATCAAAATTAAGAAATTGTATCAGATATTATATCCCATTTTACTGGAAATCACCCCCTTGTATAAACTCTTCCATCGTCGTAGTTTGGACAGAGGAAAGGAAAGTCCGCTGACCTGGGCTTATGTTCCACGTAACTAGAGGCATACTGGTACTTGAATGAACGGTCTTATTACTAGGGACATGAGTCTAATATCCTTATGATTATTCAGAGCAGTTCGTTTGGAGCAAGTCACAGTTGGCACTGAAAGAGTTAACAATAAGGTACACTGTTTTCACATTCCACGCCCGGTTTCCCCGCGAAAGCAGATTTTGTACTTTGTATACAGATGTTGCGATATGTGCACCTTCTTCAACAGCAATGCATGTAACAACATATATTAAATACAAAGAGAAACTTAACGAACCCAAACCTGTAAGCCCAAGCACCGTTTGAACACCGTGCAGTCCGAGATTCTAATACTCAAGTGTTGTTCCGAATCACTCGCTGAAAAAATTGCAGATTTCTAAATTGTTACATGAATTAACAATTTAATCAGTTTAAGGAACAATTCATATGCATCATATTTGAAATTTAGAACAAAGATTTATGCTTTACTAGCCTTTATATAAAATTGAGTGACCAGCGGGGATCGAGCCAGCGCAAGACTCGTTTCGGTGCCATGCCGATCAGTCTGCGAGCTGGCAGCGGCATGCTTACATTTTTAATACGAACATCTCTAGCTGACGTGTTAAGTAATTAAGCTTTTTATTGATAGCCCTGCTCATAAATGTAGCCCATATTTACGTGAATTTAATTAAACACAAAATACTTCAAAAAAAAAAACAAACAAACAAACAAACAAACAAACAAACCAAAACATAATTCAATGCCTAACTTGCATGGCTGGGCCTGCAAAAATGAATCATTTAATCAATTAAGTATAATCATGGGGGAATCCTGCTTACTTTGTATGCTAGATCTAGGCTTACCTCGATCACTTGGTCTTTGAAATGGCCCAAATTCATCTTAGCGACATGCTGTAAACGCTTTATACGTATGTAAGTAAATTCTGTTTCTCGCTGTGCTGTAAACTTCCCACCGTAAATTTCAGTCAAGTTGGCGCGGCGATAGTGCATGTTTATTCCTTCGCCGAAGTCACCCTGACCATATATGTGTAAACATATCTTCCCTCGTGACACTTATCACTCATATGTATATACATTGTTTGGAACTGAGATGTATATATTTTTGTTTACCTTTAAATAAACACGGTGTGAGTTCTAAGTAAGCACAAGATCGAAAATGTTGTTTACACCCTAGATATCATTTGGATTAGCCAGATCAAGAACTATGCCTCTTTAGTCACGCAGAAATCACCATGACAACCTGGAAACGGAAAAGGGTACCGAACAAAATTGAACCTAAAATATTGCGAGATAAGGACGATATTAGCAGGGCAAAGAGTTAAGCTGGGGTACACTATCAACACAGCACTTGTCTTTGAGCCGTGGGATATAGATTCTGTAAACAGTTGCATAAGGGGGCAAGATATTGATCTCCAGTATAACTTAGAAGGATGGTAGTGCAATATACAAAATCTTATCCGGTTTTTCTTTGCATCTCCGTGCTATCTAAGCTGGACCACACTAGCGTCTTTTTTCTTCGATGTGTTGGAGGGTTTCCTAGGGCCTCCGACACTAACTTTAATGAAGGATAAAATCATAAAAAATTAGCGTTGTATTTTTTTCTTTAAAATTAAAACATTTACATTTTTATGCAAAACCTTTTTTTCTTCAATTTATGCTATGTTACTGGCAGCTTTCTTTTAATTCGGTTCCTCTGCAAATCTACAATACATTGCACATCATAAATATTTTGTATGGCTTAATACTCCATATGCAATATGGAAAAAAAGGTAGTCCGTTGAAGATGATCCGCCGCACAATGTTGAAGAGAGCATAAAATTTAATTTGCTCGTAATATGGTGGCCACATAGATGCCAATATACTGAACGACCTCCCTGGTTTTCCGCGTCCCCAGAAGCCTTCACTTATTGCAGACATCGAGGGCTGCTCCTTGTCACCACCCGCGTGGTAATTTGTTGACACTGAGATTTTTATCTTTCCAGACTAATTACCACCTTCACCTCTAATCAGCCAGGCTTCCTCCCTGCTATGATACTATGGTGGTATCAAAGTGATTAGGTTTCCCGGGGAAAAAAAGATTGTGTCTTGAATAGAGTCCAATTGCATATCAAAGGAAATGTTTTGCTGACAAAATTGCACGTGGCTCACTTTCCTCATGATTGCAGAGATTGAGGCGCTGATCAATTTACTGAATTAAGTACTGAATATGTTGTCCTGAAAAATAAGAACCAAGGAATAAAATTACAGTCTTCATCAATTGCGACAAACTTGTGTTATGTTTGGTATCAGACCAGACGAAGGTTATTTTCTCTGGATTGTAGATACTGTATACATGTATTTCAAGTAATTGTCACGTTACACTTCTAAGCTTAGCGCTCTAGGGGCAGAGTCGGCATCTTTTCTTAGCGCACTGTGGGCTCGATGCGTCCATTGTGAACCGAAAAAAAGTATTGACTAAATCGCCTATATCATTCTTGGTGAGAGAGAGAGAGAGAGAGAGAGAGAGAGAGAGAGAGAGAGAGAGAGAGAGAGAGAGAGAGAGACAGACAGACAGACAGACAGACAGACAGAGAGAGACAGAGAGAGACCAGGTTTTATTTTCGGTGCTTCTTTGATGCTGGTGGACTTACATGATTTTGTACAGTCACCGATCTGGGACAACTCCGAATGCGGTACTTGTTCTGGACTAATTACAATAAACTAGGCCGTGTCGATCATGCCATTTGCGCATACCGGCCTCCATTGAACCATCATTTTAAGAATGGAAATTTGGTGCAGTTGGTATGTGCCTTTTCCCATTTTCAGCTAGGTAATTGGTGCCGAAGGTTGTTGGTTCGAGACCCGGCCGTTCCGTGGTCACAAAACATAATACACGTACTTCTTGTTTTGGGAGGCGTACACGAGCATGACAACAGTAATTAATTATTGGGAAATCCACACCTTTAAAACGGGGCCATCGATGGAGCAGGGATTAGTTCCATGGTGATTCACAATGGTCTTGACATAATGTTGAATGGCATTACGTTGTCCATGTGATAAAAAGGTGATTTGGGAGAAAACTTCGTTCAGCTTGAAGCCATACAGAGATCTCCCCTCGCTTTGCATTTACCAAGTATACACACACACACACACAGACACACACACACACACACAGACACACACACACGCACACACACAACACACAGACACACACACACGCACGCACACGCACACACACATACATACATACATACATACATATATGTATATATATATATATATATATATATATATATATATATATATATATATATATATATATATGTATATATATATATATTATTGATGTTAACTGGGATCCTGTGCTGCCTCCGACGCTGTGCCAAAGAACTTGGCAGAAAGGAAAGCAGACAGATGTCATTCAGAGTGGCTACTTCTATGATACAAGTAACGACTCAAGAAAACAAAAAGCTTAACACATGTCATTGACCAAATTTTAACACTTGTAAGCTGATAAACATGCTTTTAAAAAAACCGCTTGTGTGCCAGAAAAAGTGCTATTTTAGACCATAAAATAACACAACAGGATGCAGTCATATTTAAATCTGGTCCTACTCTAACACCTATTGAGCAAAAGGGGGAGCCACCTGCGTCAGGGCAGATCCATGTTTTTAGCATGAGCAAAAGTACTTTCTCAACAAAATGAACAACACGAGCATAGAATAATCTTAAGAAAATGTATTAACATATATTTGAAACATAAAGGATGCCTAAATTGATTTTAAATGGACTTACTTTTGGTTGAAAAGGTGTTATTTATGGATGTTCGTGTAGTATATAATACAAATCTGCCCTGATCATGGTGGAAGCATCAGTCTGTTGCCCCGGCAACACAGGAAGTGAGCAGGAGCGCAGTCAAATATGAATGTCTCCTACTGGTACAAGTTCCGTCATCATGGCGGAGGCACAGTTCTGTTGTCTAACAATAGAGGTTTCACGCCAGTAATTCAACCTGTGGAAACACAGACGAACAGAGCTACTACTTTCTAGTTCACTCAATTGATTACAAACATGTAGCCTATGTTTTATACACCAAAATGTTCGTAAGATTTTTTTACATCAAATAAACACCAGAAAACATAGGCATGAAAGGGAAATTTTTCAGCAAATTGCCATGACAACCAGCTCTGCGTAGTACTACTTGCAATATCATTTCGCGCATACAGTGTTGACTCCAGCTGAATCACTGTGTATACTGGTGCCGGTGTACATACCTTCATAATATTCATGTCAGCTCAAAGTATACATTGTTTTCCACTATCAAGCCAAAATCTGCCTTTCTGGTAGCATTTTTGTTTTAATATACAGCCCCTTGCATCCCTAGGCCTGATATTTTATTGGCACTTTCCAATCATGTTACCTCAGCACAAGCATAATTACCCTCGTGGAACCCAGAGGGGACTAGGGCAGTTCTGCAGTGAATTTAGTTAAATATGAATCGCTCCTGTTGAGTCTTCTTGACATCGAGGCAAAAGGCACACTGCTGCAAATATCCGATTCTGAAAATTCGAATGCAGACCAAGCCTTCCACGTCCTGGTCGTTTTTGTCATTACAACAAAAATCACTTACCAGCACTTTTCTATATTGCAAAAAGATGTGAATAAGAAAGTTGAATGACATGAATGTACATACTCGAAGCAGGCACTATGCGCTAACGAATTTGACGAAGATTTGTGATGACATACTAAGTGCGCGTCAAACACGCTGTAATTACTTCAATTGGCCAAGTTTAATATTGAGGTTTCTCCTCGCATTCTTAGAAACAGTTGCCATGACGAAATGTTAAGATTCACTGGTTTCCGTTGTAGAGAACCTGATTCGCTGTTGAGAACATCTGATAATAAACTGTATGTCATGGAGCTGAGTGTATGGACTCCAGGTAGTTAATATAGCCACATATCTTGAATGCTTAACTGAACTGATGTGAAGAGAAATTGATGACAAGTCTGCGTGATAAACAGACGGCATCACTACCCAGATGTGTCGTATTAATTGTGTATGTAGGTCAGGTGTCCAAAGAGTAAATTCTCTTGGTCGTATTGAAATGAGACTTACATAAATCCTAAGCGTGCCTGCTGGGTCTCAATGTAACTTTCTTTCTTTCTTTCTTTCTTTCTTTCTTTCTTTCTTTCTTTCTTTCTTTCTTTCTTTCTTTCTTTCTTTCTTTCTTTATTTCTTTCTTTCTTTCTTTCTTTCTTTCTCTCTTTCTCTCTTTCTCTCTCTCTCTCTCTCTCTCTCTCTCTCTCTCTCTCTCTCTCTCTCTCTCTCTCTCTCTCTCTTTCATGTCTATTTTGTATTGGCGCAGCCACGAAGCAGCTGTATGATGATGTTGTGACAAATATTTTCAAATATGCACTATGATCACGTTAAAACTGTTGTACAGACATTGACCCATCTTTCATCGTCCTTTTGAGCGATATGTGGTATTAGGTGCAGCTATACGGTCGTTTCCTTCTCATCAAAATATCCACAAAAATTCTGGTTCAAGGTATTTTCCCCGTAACCGGTTTGACTTGAGCGGATAGTTTCAATTCTTTGAAACGAAGGTTTGCCTGCTAAGGCAGACTGTTAGGGATCATGTACAAACAAACAAAAAAAAAAAAAAAAAAAAAAAAAAAAAAAAAAAAAAAAAAAAAAAAAAAAAATAACAACAACTTTCCAACATTCCGAGAAACCATCGGAAGTGGGGGAAGGGGGTTGAAATAAAAATCGCAATTTCACCTTTTTTTTTTTTTTGAAATGGTCATTCATTTGTAAAAAGAAAAAGGAAAGATCACCAAATGGGCTTGTTTTCATTCGGCATCGGCAATCGCAAGCAGTGTTAATAGTGCGACACCTTGTGAGCGATTGCGGAGTTTTCCTTGAGGGGCACTCGACCTCATGATTTCTTGCCCCTTTGGCAGCAATGTGATACCAAGAATAAATATGCATATCTGTATCAGCTGTTGTTTCAGACTGCTTCTTTTTTATCCTTCAGTAGTATTTTCAATGCCAAAGAGATGTCTCCTTATTGAGCTCTACACGCAAATAAAATTCCAAGAAAATGGTGATTTTGGAATTGGGAGGCGGGTCAATGACAATCCAAAGGTTTTTTTTTTTAAATTTTGGAAAGGTTTTTTTTTTTTTACGCATGATCTCTTAGAAAGTTACGTTATCGTTACAGTGTGGGCACTCCACAATACCCGTGGAGTCCAGTCAGACAAGCGGAGCATTAGTCTGTTTAGCACAATAGCAGCAAAAGGAGGGTCTCGTGTTATTGGTTCCTGCCCCCCCCCCCCCTTTTTTGTGATTCTATTTACAAACATTTTTTGTCATTCAACAATCAACACATAACTCGAAGAGTCATTTTTTTTGCGATTCTATGCATATACCATGAGAAATAACTTCTTTAGGATTACACAGCTTATACCTCAAGTATAGGTATCAATTCTGACGGCTTGAAATTTCATTATTATTATTATTTTTTTAAATTTAATTATGTGACTCTTACTGCCAAAATAACTTACCAGTTATCGTGTGTGCAAAGTATACTTTGAAACAAGGTATAAACACACTTCATAATATGCCACTCAACCCATGTGTTTCAACAGTATATGAGCGGTTAATCCACTCGTAATTTATAGTGTAAGAATAATTACAGAAATAGATGCATGCATAAAAAAACAAATCAAAGAATGTACACACGATCACATTTATTTCGAGTACAAACTAAATCAGTTTTTACTTTACTTGGGTGTCAAAAAGTTGATTTTCTACCTGCGAAAATCTTACTTTAGTGCAAGACCAAATCGAAAACACGCGGGTACGCCATTTTAATCACTTCTTACCTGGTGGCAAGCGGTAAGGAATAAAGGTATTGCGCCATGTACTCATTCACTACAGGTATAACCCATTGTGTTCAGACAGACAGACGGACAGTCACACAGACAAACAAATTCCAATGTTGTATTTGGCATGATCTTTTAATGTCATAAGCCACAATGAAGTTGTGTCTCTATATGAGTGTATGATGTGAAGTACTCTACTTTTGTGTTTCGAGTAAGTAAAACTCGCTTTCCTTCTTTGCCAATGCCGTAAAACCAACATGTCGCACAATTTCTGAATGTGATACACATATTCTTGAGACTATATATTAATTAATGAACGAATTAATTGATTTGCTTATTTATTCATTTATTCATTCATTTGATTTATTCATTCATTCAATCATTACAAGGGAATGTTTTAAATATCAAACAACGTTAAGGTGCCTTCAGAATTGAACCTATTTGTGCCATTTGGTTTGTTCAGTCACAACTGACTTATTTGCTTACGTGCTTTGATTGGGTGTCCGATATATGGCACGGATATATATATATATATATATTGTATGCTGTTCATATTCCCCTGGTAGGAGTTCAATGAAAGAATAATAACCTAGGAGGAAATTCTCTATGATTACTGCTGAACTTGTGAACGTAATGTCACATTCATTAGCATAATATAATCTTAATTTATCAGTGACAAAATTTCACATGCGGATAAGTGAATGGCTTTACCGTTCCGCACCCAAACTACCAGAGAACTTGCCAAAATTATAATTACATGTAGAGAAAATTAAAGTAACAAGTATGATAATAAATTGTCCCCTTTCTAGAAGCACTGAAAAATTACATACAAAGAAAATTTAAGTTACAACTACCAAAGGTAATCGACCCTCTCTAGATACACAGTAAAATTACTATTTGGACAAAGATTTTAAGATAAGTATGAACGTTGTTGTACATTTTGGCAAAAGAATGGAGTTCCCTGTGATACAAAAGAAACACACACACACACACAAACACACACACACACACACACACACACACACACCACACACACACACACACACACACACATATATATATATATATATATATATATATATATATATATATATATATTCATGATTTTTCGATGTTCTTGACATAAGCCTCATGTCAAGTACATCGAAAGATCATGAATTTTTTTTTTGCAAGTGGATTTGAAACTTTTTGTAAGTGAGGAAGGATTCATTTTATTGAAACAAGATCAATTGAAATATAATCAATATTTGTTGCCATAATATATGTACATGTATGAATGTATGTATATATATATATATATATATTATATATATATATATATATATATATATATATATATATATATATATATATATATATATATATATATATATATATATATATATGTATATATATATATTGAACGAAGTCAGTTCTTTGGAGAAAGTGTATAATATTTTTCCTTGCAATCTTAAAAAAAATCTTTGTCAGCATAATTATTTGTTTACCTTGCATAAACTTTGAAGGGTTAACATATAATTCTGCGTACGTGCACATACACTATCAGGAATATATGTTTCCAACTGCATAATGCTTTTTAATAGTGTGAACCTGGATCCTGTTGAATGTATCAGGGCAATATCTGCACCGAGATGGGACAGTTATGGTCATTGTGTTACGACCCTGCCAATACTATATGTGGCTTAAACGGTAATCTGCTGTACATTGTAATCTGTACGTGTAATTGCTTCGTTATCATAACGCCCCCGTCTTCTATGTTTGCCTGGCAGCCTCCAAGACCTCCTCCCGGCCCAGATTACCGTGATCGTAGAGTAATACGTGGGGGTATATTAAGCTAATCAAAGGAACAACCATAGCAAGTTTTTGCCTCTACAAATGAGCAGTCAAACCGATCTGCAGTATTTACATTTAGATGGGATTTAATATGACGTGGCTGGTCGCTTCCAAGAAGTTATGCCACCTTATCGATCCAACCTGAATCGAGTCATGAACTTAATGTTTATCTGTTGTGGACACATCGCGAGGTGAATACCTCTGCATCTAGTTGTGGCCATCAGTTCTTCGCTTAGGGGCAGCCAGTGCACCTATCGGTATACCTTTTCCTTTACTTGTGTGTGAGTGTGTGCTTTTGACACCAAGTGTCCATGTGGCAATTGACTCAAAGATCACCGTATAAAGAAGCATCCCACTTGTGACTTGGCATCATGGAATTTCTCCCAGGAAGTGAAATACGCATATATGTTAGAAGAACTGATGGGCAAAGTGCACAGTGTCCTCGCGCAGAAATGAATGGGTCACATACGGCAGTGCCCCCGGGCACAATGAGTAGTTGTTTCTTTAACTCTTTCAGTACCAATCACGTCTTAAGTCGACCTAGTAGTGTCAAACTGGTCTGAATCATCATTAGAATCTCAGATTCGTATTCATCGTAAAAAGTACCAGCATGCCTATAGTTACAGAGAAAAGCTATTGACTTGGTCCAAAATTTGGTACTTAAAGAGTTCATGGATTGGGTATCAGCTCTGCTGACTGTCATGGAGCTTTCTATGTAATCCTATCCATCTACGATGTGCCAGGACTAGCTGCTTAGTGAAACCGAAAGACGCTTGTGCAGATTCCTCATTCAAGTATTGCCCATTGTGCCCCAATCACATCTTGCACAGTTACCAAATGCGCTTCTTGCCCCGAACAGGATCAAGATTGAACATTGCCTCATGTTAATACGCTAGTCATCCAATCAGCAATACCATTAACGAAGTTAACTCAAGAAAATTCGAATTTTGTTGCTTGTTTGTTTTTGTTCTTCTTTTGTTTCTTCGTTTGTTTTTATTCCTCTTGATATCACGAAACTAATTACTGCTTAGTTATTTTGAGTGTATCACAAAAATGACGGCGGATCTAGTAGAGAGGTAATCCTCATCTTTTCCATGTATCTTCACCAGTGTATCTGCAACCCGCAGAAGGCACACCAACCTCGTTAGCCTTCCCACACCATTCGTCCGTGGCTTTTGAGACTGCCGCTCCTGCAATGTATAGCCTGTTTTTGCATGAAGTTAAACGTTTACTATGCCCCATGCATCAATGTGCCCAAGTGACCGCTATGTGCAACGGGCGAAGCCTTTTTTTTTAATCACAAGAGACCGGCACTGGACAAAAGGGGTTACCTGATATATGCTGACAACTCAATTGCCCATTACTGACATCGAGAGATAGGCTGAGTGTTGCAGGGAACCTTTTTCTGTGCCTCTAATATCTGAGGTTATGTAGTTATTGGATCCATACATTTTTTTTTTTTTAGAATTATTTACATTATAATTTTAGGCAAATGAAATGCATAAGAACAATCTGGTAGAGTCCTGCCGAGACGAAATGTCATTCTTTATTTAATCTGTAAACCAAGAGAAACGGTTCGTTAATTCAAATATTTTGTAATAGGAAAATAATAAGTTGTCTTAAACCTACCAGTCAGATGATGTTGGGTCAATGTCGATAACATGGACCGAATATTCATCCAACATCGGTGGCGTTGGCCCTACGATGACTCAATGTTGTTTTGCAACCAATTAGGGCAAATGTAGCAGAACAGCAATAACGCTGTGGACCTGGGTATTTGCATTGTCCTAATTTTTATCATAACACAGTGTTACACAAAGTTAGCAATTCATTTATATCCGTTTTAAGGGGAAATATAGGATGTGCAGGAATCGAAAATATTGATATTTGTATGTAAGGTCGCAAGTAATAATCCACACGATCATCTGGGCGTTGTTCTTTGCCACTATCAGTCTCCACCAATCAATGTCAAAGATTGACTGGCATCTACTGAGCAGACGTGCCTTAATGGTATATATAATCAGAAACGAGAATCATTGGCATCGCCAAGGGATAGTTACTAAATCGCCTGACGATTGTCCCTTCATCTTTGTCATGTTATATCAAATCAAACCAGGGTATTTTGGTTTTAAGACCGAGGAGTCTAGTGTCTCACTGTGGACTCCTTGTTAATACAGAAGCTATGGAAAAATGCGTACCTGCTATGACGTAACTTGTGTGCTTGTAAGTGGCATCTGTGTTTAGTTTTCTTTTCCACTTATTTTCTTTCTTTCTTCCTCTGTTCCTTCTTCTGAAAAAACAGCACAACGTAGACAAACAAAACAAAAGAAAAAAAAAAGAAAACAAAAAATAAAAACAAGAAAGAAAGAAACAAACAAAACAAAACAAAACAAAAAACATATAATATACAATAAATAGATAATAGTGAAGGGACGCTGCATATCTTAGAACATGTGGGGGGGGGGGCTTATATTAGTGAACATTCTTTCCGACAATGTGCATTGCCTTATATTTAAATTTGGTAGTAAGTTATTTCATTTTTGAACGCGCAAGCGCATTTTAGCATGTCAATATCAGCTAAAACCCACACGATTCGACGTTAGCCAGATTTAGCATATCTAAAGGCAGGGACATTAAACAAAGACAACTGCACCCGGCGGAATACCGATTGTAACTTTCTGTGTCCGATAAGTAATATTGCATTGCTCTGGCCACCACAGAGGAAGCAGGCCATTTGTAAACAAAGATGTTGGCGAACATCCTGTTTATGATACCGTCATGGAGAGTGGTCATGTCTTAATAAGTTCCTTTCTGTCTTTTCTTTGGACTCAGGCATGGCTAGAGCACCAGTGACCAATGTTTTACGCCCTTCCTGGGCTGTAAAATTACGTAGTTTGGCCCATCCCATGCAAAGTGATTGGCACCAAATTAGCCACAGTGGAGCCAGAACACTGAGGTTTATCTTAGTCTGATTAAAAGTCGTTGGAAGCTTTAGTGTAAGCCATGTTACAAAAGAATATACCAATACATTGCCGAGTAAATCTAACCTTTAACTTCGGCTCATTCCCAGCAGAAGCAAATTGTATTCAGCAATATTTGAATTGTAAACAACTTCTTTTGTACGGATTCCTTCAGAAGACTCCTTATCCTATTATTGCGTTGGTCTTTCTTTTGTTCCCACTAATGGCTACCCATGCCGTCTGTGAATAGTATATGTCGTTCTGTCACTAAGCGCCTCGCAAAGATAGGTTTACATCCGCACTTCTTTTGTAATGGTCAAACCCAGATATGGTAAATCTCAGACAAAAACGTCCGGTTCTCTGTCACAAGGCCTTTCGGGATTTGACAGAAAGCGGGCAGTTATGTGGCTTTACGACATATTGATTGTTCTCGAAATGTGACGACCAGCACATTAAGTTTCCTTTGATTTATAAAGTGTCCATTGAAGTTTTGATCTAAGCATGAGAGATGAAAAGGGAATGTCTCTGTTACCAATACTGCAAGTTCTGCAGAGCCTAAAATTATGTGAGTATTACCGATCTGTAAGGCAGCTATGCTTCAAAATAATTTGCATTGAAGAAAAGTAAATACCGTATTATTAGCCTTGTAACCTTGATTCTATGGACATCTGCAGCATCTTAGCGGAAAGGGTTCCCGCGGCGGACGTCTTTTCATGTATGGCCAACATGGATATACAGTTTCCCAATGTGAAACTCACACATAAAGTGTCAATCAATAGCATCTGAATATTCAACAGCCCAGTCGACGACAAAATACCGAATTTAATACAATATATACTCGAGAAGGGGATATACAGTAGACATTCCTTCAAAACTATCTCTGAATAATTAGTTACGGAATGCCCAGTTTGCAGATGTTAAGTGCATCCATTATCTCTTTGGCTGAAAACATACTTTTCAATCAATTTATGCAAGCACCACGGGCAAGATGCCATCCAAGTTCAACTTGCTTTCTAGTGCAGCCTTGTCCACAAGATATCTCCTGAAATGTGACCAAGTGAAGGTGTAACACTAAAACACTGGTCTGAAAATTATTTGTAAAAGTGTCGAGTTTCTGTGTTTCCCATTTTCGCCCACTTGGCTGGCCAGCACCGAGGTTGCTGGATTATGACCGGGCCGCGGTTATAGACATGAATATGTATGTATGTATGTATGTATGTATGTATGTATGTATGTATGTATGTATGTATATATATATATATATTAACTTATTCAAAAATGAAAATGTGATCTGAAATTATTTCATGACAAAAAAACAAATAAAAAAAAAAAAAAAACAAAACAAAAATACAAACAAACACAAAAACTTCCAGTGCAGATGCCAAATTTAAAGGCAGTAAAATAAGTGATAACTTCGTTGATATTGAACATTCGTTTAACTCACGATGGGATAAGTGGTGGACATGTCCCACCCCGTTCTGCGTGGCTGCACTTGTACCAGCTCGATCATGCTGCTAGCGACGTCTTGTGGGACCAGGCTGAACCGGCTACTTGGGTCAGTGCTGTTATGGGAATGTGACTAATCTGCATTTTGCAGTGAAGTTTTGATTTTGGGTAGCAAATCTATAAACCCTCAACTTTGCGCCAGAGTAGTGCCGTATAGTGATATCTTTAATGGGTTCAGGCGTATCTATACAGAATATCTATTTTGGTTTTCAAAGGTAATTATAGTAGCGCTTGGTGCACAAGCGTGCGTTTGTAATAAATAATAGCATGCGATTCTGATTGAACGTTCCCTCCTGGATTTCATTTGTCCGATCCTGTCGGCCTGGATAACTAAAGCCTCACAAAGATAATGTGTCTCCTAAGTTGATGTAATGTACTGATATAAGATATGATGCGACTAGTCTCTAAGCATCACATAATTTGGACTAGTCAGGTGGAAAAGCGAAATGACTTTTAATGGAAAAGCGATAGGTGGCCACACTTGTTCCACTTTATACAAAGAACTGTTTTTTTCCCTGCAGTGTGCGTATTCTGGCGTGCAAATTCCAATGTCGTGCCCTAAAATTAGATGAATACAATGATTGGTTATATGTAAGTGATTGAATGAAAATTACAGAAACAGCTTATCGAACGACGCAATCCAAACAAATAACTCTTCTGTCTGTATGCACCTGGTAATTGCATATTAAACTGGCAACGCAAATGGAATAGCGATTTTTAAATGGGCGATAATGGGTAAATTCAGTGCACGTAATACATTGTATCAGTTTAGTAATGCGCTGATTATCTTGGATCGTTTTTATGGACAAGGCAGATTATGTGCTGAGACCCTGGGTGATAACTAATTGACAACGTCATCGTATCGCTATTTCATGCCGCTTTCCTATCAATGGAATGCAAGTACCGTAGCACCCTTCAAAATTCTTTATGGCTAGAATTCCACATCTTGTACATCCACTGCACAAATGTTTAAACTTGCCAAATCTTTATATTTCATATAAATTACATGCAAATCCAGCATTGTCGCGGTCGGCAGAGAGCCGTCTGGAGTGGTTATCTCAAAGTATACCTGAAGCGTAATATGTACGTCTGCACACTGTAAAGAAAAAACAATCCCTCCCAACATACAGTCCACTTACTTCGGAACTCGTACAGACATAACGAGGCTATATCGATATCGGAAAATGCATGCGGAGCCCATTTGATGTGCTTGCACGGGAAGCAAGAAAACAGCTTCTCCAGGCGCCTTTGTTGTTGTAAACTACATGCTGTGGTCGATATGCCACATGCAACGAAATAAGCTCGGTAAGGCGTCGGTTTTGCTCGTTTTTTTATTTTATTTTTTTATTTTTATTTTTATTTTTTCGATGCCTGTTGCTTTGCAAAATAGCTTGCACGGGAACTTGTCATCATATTGGATAGTATTAGCATATCTGTACTTAAAAGCAAGTTGTTAAAATATTGCCATTAAATTAACAATCTTGCATGGCTGAGAGTGAGTTACTATTTTACTCTCACGAGGGGTCGATGCTGGTGGGGAAAATCACTGGTCACCGCAGGTCACGAGTGATTATCCACACCAACGACGATCCCGAGAGAGAAAAAAATAGTAACTTACTCTCCAACCATGTAAAATTTTGTTTAAAAAAAAAAAGTGCCCTTTGCTAACTTCTAGCGCCGACCTGGTGTGCCCTGTTTGTTTACGTTCGTCGAGGTTATTTCACGTCACGCGTGACGTATAATCAAACATCACTCCCGCACATTTGATTTTGTCCAAATGTCAATGCATCACGTCACTGATGCAGGCGTGTCTCATTTTACTTGCAACTATGTTTAGGTCATGTGATCTGCAGTGAGTTATTACTTTTCAATTTCACTCTAGAAATGATTATTCACCCTCAAACATAGAATAAATCACATTATATCACTCCACAACTCACTAAATTATGCCGTGTCATACAACCTGCATTGCAACACAACACATTATATCACGCCACAGCTCACTAAATCATGTTAGGGCACAACGTATGCATCGAATTCGCGTTTACGTAAGATGTTGACGCTGTACATGGTAACATGATAAGTGTCATCCTTAATGTTCACCAAAATATTCTTAATCGATGAGAGAATAGAGTTAAAACACTAAAATAGCACAGAATTCACACCAGGCGCTGTCAGGCGATATGAGCGGGAAAGGATTGCACGGATAAAGCACAGCACGGCGCGACAGAGTTGACGCTATGCCTCACACACTTTGTTCAGAGTCCTTTGACAGCAAACATCTCTCCTTAAAACATTTCTTGTTCTCTCCACAAACAACCATCTGAAGACACTCATTACTGGATAAGAGTGTCTGCACATGGTTAAGTACATTCAGATAAATCGAAGTAAGCAAGCTGTGTTTGGGTTCATTTGTCAGTTTAATATGGTGAGTGCTATCTGAGATAGATACCTATTGTGCCCTATGATAAAAGCAAAGAAGATTCGCAACATGTTCGGCTGTAATGCCTCAAGCCAGGCATAGTAATACTGTTCTTTTGTTTGGTTGTGTGTGTGTGTGTGTGTGTGTGTGTGTGTGTGTGTGTGTGTGTGTGTGTGTGTGCGTGTGTTTGTTTTGTTTTCTGTTGTGTTTGCTTGTTTTTGTCTTTAATCGTGGTGTCAAATGATGATGTAAAGCGTAGGCAAGGTATGCAACAGGGAGTTATTCTCAGAAATTGTGTCCTTCCTTAAAGGGAGACGGGAATAATCTGAATCAAAAATGGCAATCTTAGGATGGCGAGAAATTTGAAAAAAAGGAAAGAAAGAAATATATATATATATATATATATATATATATATATATATATATATATATATATATATATATATATATATATATATATATATATATATATATAGTAGGTCGTTGCTTTTGTCAAGGGTTTTTTATCTGTCTCTTTCTCCCATACCCTTTTTACTTTAGGCACTGGATTTCAAAGACTTGAGCGAGAACGTTGGTCACTTTTGATAGTATAGACATGGTGCATTTGACAGGTTTCGAGATGTGTTATACAATGCAAACAGTACTATGTTAGGAAGTCCAAGAAATGTTGCTTGGATAACTAATTAGAATGGTATTTCATTATTTATATCAGGTAAATTATACGTGTACTTTATACGATAATATTTTGTTAAGGCTACCAGCTGAACTAAACTCATCGTGAACTAGAGCAGAAACACCGTACCTCATGCTGATGGCCCTAATTCTGTGATAACATCATTAATCCGATGAAGTACCACTAACTAAAAACTCCGACTATTTTTCTCTCATTACTGTACGTATTCTTTCTGTACAGGGGGTTCATTTACCATACATGAATTAATGGGAAATAAATAAACAGATATTTAGACATATTAAGAAGTGAAAGAGGGAGTATGTCACACTTGCGACGAAATGCCACCTTGTGCGCATGTGCTGGCCTTTTTTTATATTCCTTAAAAAATGCATAGCTTGAGTAAATAGGGAGCCAACTTGATTGATGAAATGAAATTAGCCCAGTAACTTTAAAATGTGTCCAGAAATTATGACAACTGACAAAATTTATTCAAATGGATGATGACAACTGGTACAATATATTCAGAGAAATGCATGACAACCGATACAGTTTATTCAAACAAATGGTAGTCCTTGATATCATTTTAGGCATGATGTTGGGTATCGATTTGAACTCATCGTGTTATATTGCGCTATCAACTGATTACGGAATACCAGAATTCGTGAATTATGACAACTGATCGAATAAAAAGCAAACTGAATATTACCAGATGCTTCATGCACCTGTACATCTCTTTTGACAGTATTTAATTTAGTTTTTCAGCGGTATATTTTTCTATGACACACCAAAGATAAAATCGCCAGATATGAGATTACTCTCTCTCTCTCTCTCTCTCTCTCTCTCTCTCTCTCTCTCTCTCTCTCTCTCTCTCTCTCTCTCTCTCTCTCTCTCTCTCTCTCTCTCTCTCTCTCTCTCTCTCTCTCTCTCTCTCTCTCTCTCTCTCTCTCTCTCTCTCTCTCTCTCTCTCTATGTATAGATATATATATACATATTGTAATTATATCTATTATTATTACTACACACACACACACACACACACACACACATATATATATATATATATATATATATATATATATATATATTATATATATACATATGCATATGTGTGTGTGTAAGTTGCTATACTTGAAGTGGAAACCTGGGAAGCTATTTTCCGTACACGTGTTAATTGCTTGAAGTGCTTCAAATTTATGGTCAATGAACTCCCACGGTAACGTGATGCGTGAATCAAGAAAAAATGGAAATAACTTAAGCAAGCGTAAAAACTGATTTATAAATTGGTAATATTTATTGTTTTTGTATTTTAGAATTTCAACGATGAAATACTGCAACTTTACAAGAGGCTTCTTTGACTGTCAACAGCTCCGCATGAAAGGAAGCCAGTGTTGAAGAGAAGGGGATAATATAAATTCAAACAAAAAGGTATTTACTTATAGTCCGTGTTGTTAAAACTGCTCCTTTTTTACTCACTGCGGTACAGGAGGAAAAATGTGAGGACGATATGCTCGTTTTTCTGCACATTTTTGAAATACGACAGTAAACTAATACGAACAAATTAAGAGTATTTCTGTTCACATGTTTAAAGTATATAACAGTACGCCAATAGGACTACAAAGGCAGGGCTCTGTATAGCTTGCTCACGTTCAGGAGCGACCCAACACTAATACAAAGTTTTAGTGGACGCTCCTTAATTACAACAACAGACAGATACAACCAAAATAATCAGCTTTCCGTCTTCCAATTTGAATTAAAGATTCCTTTTGTCAAGTGCTTACAACTAAGGCGGGTGAACAGTGTTACTGGTCAATATCAAAATATGCATTGCCTCCACAGCAGAAGTGAGTTTTTCTTTCTACGGCTGGTTTTCCGACCAGGGTGCTCTCAGAACAGAGATTCTCACCCTTATATTGCGTGCAGCCAATAGTGTTTTTAACATTTCAGCGAATGCAAAATAATGTATAATCATTACACGAAAATTCAACAGAGTCTTTTAGATTGAAAATATGACGGAGCATTTTTTTTCCAAATAGAGATAGATCCATTGAAAGTGATCGTAAATATGCAAAACAAGCATGGATAGTCAACATTAGATATGTAGAGTGTTTTGCAATCCGAAAACTGGTGATATGAGCATATGAGCCGTGATATCATATATTTGAATTGATTGATGTTTATATGAGCCATCTTACTTACATAAGACACCAGCTATTTTCGTGTTGTTTACATCTTAAACATGATCCTATACTTCATAGATTTTCCATACCTGCAAGGATTTTAACGGCATTACGTGTCCAATATGTGCCGATATTTCTACCAGTTTTTAATACAAACCTGAAGACACTGTATTGAGTCTAACAGCGAGGATCTTACCCACCCACCTCCCCGCACGCTTTTAGCATCCCCAACGTCGATTCCAATATGTGAAGATAAAGATAGCTGAAACACCATTTCTACGAACGGACGAGCTCTGGCGGCTAGGTGCGAGCACGTGTGCAGGCCTTTAGCACGGATATGCGACAAATTACGGTGTTCTTACAGACTACCTGGAGCTTTTGGGGTCCGTAGAAATAAAGCTACATGAATTAAAGGAGAGCCTGCCGATCGATCCAGACTGCTGTTTTCGAGTTACAAAATATGACTTCGACGCTGGATGCATAATGCTAATGCGTTTAATTATAGTTTTTTATCATTTTATAGATCAGTTTACTTGTCCTTTTGATGAGCTTATTTTACGCTTCGTCTTCCGGCGTCCTGCCTTGCCACGGCAAGTCTAACCGATCGTTAGCCACGATTCGTTGGATCACCATAAAACTTGCTGGTGAAATACCTTTGGTGGAGAATCATTGTAATATATATACATACATACATACATACATACATACATACATACATACATACATACATACATTTCCGCCGCCTTTTGGCGGTCGAAGGGGCATTATATCAAGTATTTGTTTGAAATAATTTAGGCGTTCCTTTTTAAATTGAATGTGAAAGCTGCAGGAACTCTAGTACAAAAACAGTTTGTTCAACAGGTAATGTGTTAATTTTTTTCTTTTTTTTTATCTATTTTTTGTGCGTGTATATTTGTTATTTTATGTTTCTCCTCCAAACTTCTGGCTTTCGATTTTTGTAGTTGAAGGGTTCATACTTTACACTCCGCACAGTGATAACGTCAAGCTCATGTGTTCCTAACCTAAGCTTAGAACAAAAAAGTCAAAAAAGCAAATAAACAAACAAAAACAAAAACACGAAAAAAAGGGGGGGGGGAAGAAAAGAATAATTATCAATGTGAAATTTGGCTACCTTTTTGACCCCAGAGAATCTGTCATCATTACCAATGTCTTTTGATGCTTCCTTTTATGTGCTATGGCGAAAGTTTTAACCAAAGGGCTCGTTAGTTATGTATAAAATTCAGTACAGTTCACGTACATTTAGAATCTATGGACCATGCCCTTTAGGACAAAGTATGAACTTTCCACGTATTCTTTCGATTTTTTGAAATTGTTGGGATAGGTATTTAGCAACAGCTCAGGCTCTATGTCTTCATTTCTTTCATGTGAATGTCATTGTCCTGGTCCCCAAGATCACTTTTTAGTGAACAACACGAGATCCATTTCGGCTGGGACTTTCAATTTAAGCTCGTTAATGAATCTGTATTATATCTGTGTTGGGCCTGATTTCGGTTGATCTTGTTCAAGTCCTCAAAGGCATATAGTACATTTTGTGAATGCAATTTCCAGATGATGCATTAGGTCTAAATGATATGCAATTTTAACATGGGATGTAATTACTGTCGTCCTGTACGGCAAGTTAGGAATACATTTATGTGACATTGACCCTTTTCCGGGGTCCGAGGGGTACTTAAGAAAATTTAATTTTTGGATGGTATCCTAAGAACCACTTGAGTCAGGACTTGAATACCATGATGCTGGTCGTTAAGAAAGGAAACTATAAGGCTACGCGTTGATGACTTAATTTTTAAAAAGGTTAGGAAATAAAACTGTTTACCTGATAACTCAATAAGTGTGTAAGCTACTTGTACAACTGTGATATCGCACATTAATAAGCAGAGGTCACACTTATCAATTATCTGTGTGTTCAGCTGAATGCACAATCCAATACACAGAATTCTTGAGGGCTAGAGATGTGTATTCCCATTGGACTGCATGTTAAATTACCTTCAAATTAAAATACTACTTTTGAAGCTGCAAGAATAAACTTTATGTGAACATTTAAAGCTTCACATTACACGTTTATTTCTCTGCAGCTTCAAAAGTAGCTATTTCTTAATTTTGAAAGGTTAATTTAACATGCAGTACCAAAAGGAGAAATACACATCTCTAAGCCTGAATGACTAAAATGCCTTCCACAGGAGAGCAGGAGAAGGTTCTGTTCTTGTTCTCCCCCTATTATCTCCATTGGTGACCTTGAACAGCGGTACAGGGTCCTTTTAATAACTTCACACGATAACTTGAAAAACAAACTCTGCTTTAGGTCTTGGAGGTTGCATACTATGATAATATTGAACGTGAAAATGGTCGCTTACAAGGGCCGCCTTAAGGCTGCAACGGGTTTGCCTGGATCCGACTTCTAAAACTTGCAGGCCACTTAAGCCTGTGCATGCAACGCCCAGTGCACATGGGACTGTCATGTCTTTCTTGTTCCATGTAAACGTGTACAACTCACAATCCCATATCACACATGGGCCACCTAGTGCAAATGGGCAGGTAACTCTCCACTGCTAGAGGTAAGAAAACAACAGAAAATATTCCCTTTCGGGAACAAACAACAAGACATTTTTGCACCTATAAATGTGTCACAATTTGCAAAAAAATTAACTTGACTAGTCACCAAACAGGTGATAAATGACTGAAAATCGATAAAATTATAGATATCAAGGTCAAAAACAGGTTTTTAAGCATACCAACATGCACCTCCAACACAAGAGAGTACTGGACAATTTAGCATTAGGGGCGCTTGTGTTAATTGGCCCTTTCACAAATCACGGTAATATAAATGGTATTGCCCCCCCCCCAAAAAAAAAACAAACAAAAAAAAAACAAAAACAACAACATAAAAAAGTTTGGCTTGAAACTTCTTTATGTGTTTCTCTGTCTCTCGTCGTCTCTGTATCTCACTGTCTGTATCTGTATCTCTGTCTGTCTGTCGGTCTGCCTGTTTCACTTTCGCCCCCTCACTCCCTCCCTGTAGACTTGGGTAAGTCTGTTCTCTGGGGAAAGATATTACATATGTAAATATCTTGTAAATGATATTTTGCTGAAAAAACAATCGAAAGTCAACGCATTGATTTGAGTGTCTGACACACATACAGTGACATGGAACAAGACGTTGAATGTATTCCCATTTTATTTCCTGGTCGGTCATCTTTGCCAGCAATTTGCTCTATTGCAGTGACGTAACTTGCAGTGAATTATTTTTAATTTACTGTAATATGCTGGCAAATTACTGTAACTGGCTTACAGCAGATTAGCCAATAAAATTGTAAATTGACAAAACCAGTTTCCTTCCAAGAGTCCGGAGTTCCACGATTAAATTCGGTTTCGTGGAACTGAAAGGGTCAATAAAATTTGTAATGCTCTTTTCCAGGCAAATGATGTTTGGTGTACGTGAATAGGGGCCCATGAATGTATTGATTTCGTCTGTTTGACAGGCATATCCCTGGTGCGCGAGACTTATTTGTAAAAATGCGATATATATCGGCAAGGACAACATAAATGAGGCTGCAGGCAGGCATAGATGGCTGCAAAACTATGAAGAAGGACGATTCAGGATCGATGGAGTGCTTAAGATGCAGTCAACTGATACAGCATGTAAAGAAAAGTGCAGAATAGATTCTCTGTTGTCATAGAGCATAAATGCACCAGTAAATTCCCTGTCATTGTCATATTCATAAAACCTAGGTGTAGTATGCAGGTCTCTAAGCGTATCAAAATACGGTGATTCTAATTACAATAGTCGTATAATATTGCTGCCACGGGGTATGCTGTTTTCCAAAATAAAACAAAGCAAAACAAAACAAAAACAAAAAACAAACAAACAAAAAAAAAAACAAAAACAAAAACAAAACAAAAACAAAAACAAAAAAACAAAAAAGATACGAAACAACCCCCAAAAAACAAACAAACAAACAAACAAAAAAAAAAAAAACAAAAACAAAAACAAAAACAAAAAACAAAAACAAAAAACCCACCCCCCTTCCCCCCAAAAGAAAAAAAGAAAATAAAAGAAGAAAAAAAACTGCACATTTGGGTAGCATAACCCGGACCATGTAGTAAAACCGGGGAAGGATAATATATTTGGACAGAGATTTGTGTTTTTCTTAACCGGGGAAGAAAATTTCAAAGAATAATAGTGTGAAACGACGTTCATTTTATTTTTTCCTACACCCCTTCTTTTAAAAAAGAGTGTTTGAATCACAGAGGTGCATGTTTGTACCTTCCATAGATGTATGAAACTCGTGGAAGGAATATCACTCTTGAAGAAAGCACAGTCGTAAAATAGGAACGTCCCGTTGTAATTGAATCAGCGCTGGGGCATATAGTAAGGATTGAATCAATCTGCTAATGAGAAATGATCAAGGGCCATGAATGGGATTTTAAATAAAACAATAAGGGCTCACTTGTAAATGAAAACTGTCCAGCTTCTTTTGTCATTTGATTCTTCTCCTATTGACGGCATGCTTCAATCCTCTCCGACAGCATATGGAGGTTGCTGTATTTGACGTACATTGTAGTTCCACCTGGCAATTAGTCTGGTTTTGCCAGATGGGATGCAATCAAATCAAACAAAATGACCCAGCAGCGTAAAGAAGAATATTTTAAAGAAACACGTTTCGATCTTTAGTAAACACAAAATGGCTTCCTCTGTAATGGATGCATTGTACATGGGAATAATTCCCCAAAACCGATGTCCTAGATACATAAGGGCATAGTAACTTTATACAGAGATACAAATAAAGCATGTCTTGTTCATCAGTGATTGTTTTGGAACTTGTCGTTTTATTGAATTCTCCATTAACAGTACCTAAAACATCTCTAGTCTGCATATTGCAAACGTGCGCCATCACCTGTGCTTCCTTTATTTCTAAGCAAATGCCCATTGACCACCGTAAGGTCGCGCGAACAATTGACGACTACACTGAGCGCATTTCAAGGTTCAATGCTCAATGTTCTTTATTACCCGTGACCTTAAATAGATGTCTGGGTCCAGGTCAAATGAATGGCAGGCTTGACAAGTGACTCATATATTATAGCAGTAGGACTAGTCCGGGGATATGTAGAGACGGATAATTTTCTAGCAGTGGTTAGTGCATTGCATGCAAACAAGAAGTGAAACTCATCTTAAAGCTGGTAACCATTTCACACTGTTGGATGGGTATCTGGCCACCATCTAATGTCGTCTGACCTCCAGTTGTCACTTTTGGGTTCAGTGTTTCTTTTTTAACGGGAAAAAAGATACCTGGAGCTTGAATTAACTATGAAATTTTGAAACCAAAGATCTTTTTAAACATGCTGTAATAATAGATATTTTCACATTAATTATCCCCAAGTATCATGAATAAACTGATTTATCAATATTAACATATTACATTTATTGATCACTTGCAGAAATAAAATTATAGACCACACTCACTGAGAATTCCACTGCTATATTTTATCCAAGTAGATTTGTAAATATCACATTTCCACATTGCTGAATTAAAAGAATGCAATACATTTCCCGATGATTTGAACAGATTTTTGAATATAGAAAGGACACGCTCGCTTTCTGGTTGAGAAGAGGTCGTTTTTCATAGCTTGTTATCCCAAACTTGGGATATTACATATTCTATATTTCCGGAGAACCCGGAAGAAACCTGCAGAGTTCAGTAAGTGTACCGAAATCTCCTCACATGCGACCACGGACCTCAAACTGACACGAAAGCCGACCACCACTGTAACTGGGCTCCACACGACGTAGAGCAGCTTCCCGGAACGGAAATTGCGTGCCGTTGGTGGGAATCGAAGGCAGGTTGCAGTGGTGGCAGAGAAGCATTATACCACAGAGTTCCCCTTTTATTGATATAACGATCAGAACATCACATCTTTGAGCCTTTGCAATAGGTGGCATATTATCGTTTCATTGCTTTAGCAAGTTATTCTCCTGAACATCTACCACTGCATATGCTTTTTATTGTATGCAACAAAAAATGTAATTCGTCATCAAATTGTAGCAAAAACTCTGGTGACAATTCAATGTAAACAAAATTGAAAAAAGTTGATCAGGTTTACACAAACACAAACACACACACACACACACACACACACACACACACACACACATATATATATATATATATATATATATATATATATATATATATATATATATATGTGTGTGTGTGTGTGTATATGCGCCAATGTAAGCCAACAAAACATGAGTTTTCCACCATCAATAGAGGAAATTGAAGAAGGTTTTACAGCAACCATACATGGATGTAATGTTTATCTCACTAATTTTTTTGCATGTCGACTTTGAAAAAATCCATATTTTTGTGTATGAAATGTAGCATAATGCTTCATCTGATGAAACACGCCACCAAACAGCTCATCTCTGAATAAATACATATCACGTGTCAACCAATGGCAGTTTGATTTTGTGTCTATGCCCGAGACAGTGGTGGTATGAGCCACACACACGTCTTTACTGCATACTGTTGTTTTTGTGTCCAGATGCTAAAATAATATGACACAAGCAGAAAAATACCTGTATTTAAATCTCTATAGCTTTATTTATCCGATACATACAACTGATATATATATGTATATATATATATATATATATATATATATATATATATATATATATATATATATATATATATATATATATATATATATATATATATATATATATATATATATATATATATATATATATATATATATATATATATATATATATATATATATATATATATATATATATATATATATATATAAGGTTTGCCTTCGCTGAACATTAGTCGGAAACGGTATTAAATTTCCTCATTGTTTTCATGGTATATATGTATTGTCGTATGTTCATCTACAGAAAGGTCGTGTAAAAATTGGGTCGATATATTTTGTTAGCGTAACCTCGGGCACACCTTGCTCCTCAACAGGACGATTCAACAATGAAAAATTTGCAAAAAGACATATATCGTATTATTTTTTTTGTTGAATTTATGGCAAATTACTTATCAGGATTTAAAAATGAAATCTCCAAATGATTAAAAAATTGTATCAAACAAATAACATTAAGGTCTTAATGAAAAAAGGTTATAATAAAAAAAAAAACACTAATTGCCTTCATCATCTGACATGTAAGTTAGACCGTCAGGTAAATTGTATTTCGATTTTTTTTCTAAACTCCTCACCACCATGCATTAATCTGAAAGTTTATACGAGTTTTAATGGCAAGCTTGATGCATCTCTGTACAATAGGAATCGATATTTGTACATTTAAAAACGCCACGTACATGAGCACGTTGACGTGGAAGTGGGAAAAACGTATTTCCTCCGAAAATGTGTTTTAGAAAACCGGGAGTTAAAGAGAGTGCTGTGTTTATTGAGGCGAGCATGACAGGTGTATGCGTCAATAGACAAATCTCGTCTTAAAATATTTGTTCGTGAAAACACGCATGGATGACAGCGTATACCTGATAAACATGTATTTACAGGCGAAATGTAAAGGTTATAACCATCCGGGGATAAACTGTCGTGTTCCTGAACCCTCGGAAGATATCCGTTGAGTAATTTTATGGAAAAGTTCGGTGGCTGATGTCATTAAAACAATAGTCGTGATAGTTAAGGCAACACACGACGAATGGCCACCAAACTGGCGCAAATAAATATTTGAACACATGTGTTTGTTTTTCACCCCATCTACAGAAGCCCTATCATAAGAAAGGGCTGCAAAAACATTGCATTTTTCTCCACGTATTAGATGACATGTTAAAAGGTCGGAATCTGTTTTCATCAACAACATCAATATTGACAGGATTCCTTGTGTTTCAGACGCAACTGTTACAAGCAGAGAGGAAAAAAGGCTTGCGAGTTGCAAGGTATTCTTGAGCAATGTTATGGAATTTTTGATCTGGCATTCACAGTTGCCTCGATTTCTGTCCAGTTTCATGGAAGTTCAATATGTTTGTATTTGAAGACATTTATAATGACGCCTAAGACATTTCAGAAATTTCATCCAGGATTTTATTTCTGGGGTGATCTGGCAACATTCCTTGATGATTTCGAGACGAATGATGGAGCTATTAGAATGGTAATACTAAAATAAAAAAATAGTTTTAATGGGAATTTGGATCTGGAATCAATGTAATTGTTTAGATAAATAAAAATTTGATTGTATTTAGCCGTGACGGAGTTAACGCTTACCCGTTCAAGTCGGTCCATAGGGACCGGTAATTCGAAAAGTCGTCTGCTTAATCCATTCTATCAAACCTTGTTCATCGTCAATACAATTTCAATGAATATTTTAGGCACGACCTAGCAGAATAACATTGCAATACTTAATATGGCCTCTTACGGGTTAACGCATTTAGTTTATACAAGTTTTCTTAAACCTCAATATATGTTCATATTTTAAGGGCAGTGCATTAACTTAAGCATTCATTTTACTTACATTTCCTGGGAAGTGTATGATTTTTAAAGGGCAAAAAAAACGGTAATCGAGATCGGATATTAGATTTTTACTAATAAAGTCATAATAGAATCAGGTCCTAGTTGACACAGGAAATATATATAATAACCAGGCCTTGACGGAATCTCCACTATATGACATCTGGTAGGAAATCTCTGCCTTCTTTTTTCTGAGGGCTTGAACATAATGTCAAGCTAAAGGACATTTATTGGTTTCAAAAAAAAAAAAAGTTGCTATTCAGTTTTCTTACGACATTTTGTAATCATCCAAAGAGCAAAGCTCACACCAACTACAGCAATCAAAGGATATTATTCGACGAAATATGAATTAAATGTACATCCGTGTAAAATCAAAATCGTCTCCCATGGTCACAGAAACGTAAGATTACAACTTAAAAAAAATCTTATTGATAAAATGTCATTGTATCAGTCACCAAAACCTTTACTGTATGGAGCGGTATACAATATGATAATAAAGATGAAATGGCATTATCATAACAGGCTACCTTTTTAAATAAGATGACGCAGTTTGTTTGTTTGTTTTTGTCTGTTTTTATTTCTTTAGTTTTTTTTATCGTTATTGGTAGTACAAGGTCCGTCGGATATATTGCATTGCCTCACGGAATGCATGCTGTTTTATTATATTGAGATGTTTTAGGCGCAATAAAGTCCATTTCAAACAAAAAACAATCAGATTTTTTTTCTATCCCAGTTTGTTCTGCTAATATTCATGACATCATCACATCTGCTCTCTGGGCACATTCTGGTTTCATTAATATAGTACTATTATGTAGACTTCCAAAAATGTGCCTTTTCACTTGGTCTTTAAAACAAAATAGTCTTTTCATCTGTGCTCCTTTCGTCGGAGCTGCGAATATTTTTGGCCTCATTGACAGCGGATGAAGTGCCTCATTTACAAGGCCTGACCCATTATTCTTCTTTCAAAAGCTCACAGGAGTCCAAATATTCCGAGTCCAGTCTGTTAGCGTCGTTATACGCATCTCGAATTTCAGATAGCTGCCGGAAATCACCAAGAGAAATTTTAGATAAAACAAACCCTAGCCGATGGTCTTTTGATAGAAATTCCTGAGCACTAGTCAAAAATTTCCAGCGGTTCGTCTGAACAGTTTTAACTAGAACGGTTTCCGTCTGTGTTTAACGTGTGCCCAAAACACTTATAATAATATTTGAGTACGGATACATTTTTGTACATTTTCGCTTCAACTTTGAAACAAATACTTTTAAGAAAGCGCACCGTGTGAGAAAACTTTTCACCCATAACTTTTTTTTTAAATTATGGAGGCGGTTTCTACCCGTTGCCCAAGAAATGTGATATTACATGTCTGTTTTCTAAATGCTGCGATTTTTGATGGCGACTAAATGTATATCAAACAGCGGAAAACATATTTTTAAGGCACATACGTTTCACGTGCGGGTCCAAAAACCCATCTGGCCAGCATATCTGGATAAAAGTGTAACTGTGTCTGATTTCGATCAGTCCCGGATGTTTACTTAGATCGTTGAGGAATATCAATCTACGTCGCAGGTTTCTTATATAAAGCCACTGAAAATTTTTTAAAATCAAGCGTCAGATATTTATCCCAAATGAACATATGTTAGTCACGTAGGTTGTTTAGAGGTGCCCATATCACTCTGTTGTGGTCACAGATAGCTGACACTTGAAATCACCACTCCCAGACAACCGACCTTCAATGAAACGTCACACGTCAAGTGTTTCTCGTTTCGTTTGTCTTCTGTCAATCTTATAACCCCTTATCCTGTTCAAGGTACGGCAGGATATACTTAAAAGGCCGGATTAAAAACTGATCAGGATCCGATATTACCTATATTAAAGAGAATACTAAGACGTGGTCTTTTGGGCTTAAGCTAAACACATAGTACAACCATGCGCCATTTAGAAAAGCGGTTTTTCAGGTTACAAAACCTCCCACATGAAATATTTACAGCATCGCGTTTCCCGTTTCTATACCAGGCTATTTGTAGTGGAAGTGTGTACTTTCAATCTGTGGTTGAAGTGTCAATTGTGGGATCCCGGTAACAGAATAAAATGCTTCTCTCGGCTTGTTCTCAGATCACCGAAATGTGCATTCTGCTGTATTGGTAGCCGGGTAAAGATAATTTCATCCGTCGTCAGCTTCACCAGTCTTCTGTAATGCCCCATTGTTAGTGATTCTGGAGTACCATGAATTAAGACTTGAGAAGAATTGAAAGTCCAACATTCCAAGTAGCCTAGTATAGAAAACGTGTAACCGAATAGTTCGACTGAGGTCATCACTGTTATTCGGCTGAGTTGTTTACAAAGTCCAGAAAGCGACATGGAAAAAAAATTATCCTACAAGAAACTTTTGATCTGGATTTACTATCTTGTTGTCGTGAATAATTTATATTATTATTTACTCCCCGTTCTTCCCAAGACTGTGCAGAGATCAGTATCTCAAAGGCTCCTGGCAACCTATTAAAAGACCAAGCGTTCTGGGCAGGCTGGTGACTACATGCCATTAGAATTGCTAACAGTTTCCTGGGTTGGAAATCGATTTTAGCTAATAAATGTTACCGAAATTGAAGGCATCTATTTTAACAAGGGTGGCGACATTCAGGATAGAGCAAAAAAGGCCATGATATACTACTATTCTAGTACTACTATTACTACTACTACTACTACTACTACTACTACTACTACTACTACTACTACTACTACTACTATCTGGGTCAGGTAAACATCACCTAGATATGGTTAAAGTTGTATTTTTCCGACAAGCAATATATATATATATATATATATATATATATATATATATATATATATATATATATATATATATATATATATATATATATATATATATATATATGTATGTATAAAAGCATGGTTTGTTGTCAATACGCAGAATATCAACGAGCACTTGGTGCCATATATGGAGAAAGAGATCGCTTTGCTCACTCGTTCTGCTATATATAGTACCTGTACCAAGTGCAAGTTGATACATGCTTCGAATCGACAACAAACCATGCTATGGTCTGTTTGTCTCATGTTTGTTAAAGCCCACTTCATTAAATTGTGCCGCACTAGATGCCGAATGTTCCAGCAGAGATTCAGCGGTCTCGCTGATAGCAGACGACGCCATCGTCACCCGGGAAGTAGCTTAGCCCATAATAGTAAATCGTGTATCGGTACATCCGGTTATAGGTACTCCTCGGATTATAAGCACTTTTCCAGTTGTAGGCACTCTTCCAGTCATAGGTAACCTGCGGAACAGAAGGCATATTATAGCACTTTCTAATGACTTCATTATACGGCTCGTAGTGATCAGGCCTATATGATATTTATACACATGCTTTAAGGACAGGTAAGACACCAAAAATAAATCCCACTTTAGTACATCCTAGCTCAAACTGTATTTGCGTTAGGATAACAAATCATATATGTATGTAATCGTCATACTCCAAAGAATTTATATGGCCCGTATTTGGGTGTCTGTGATGTTAATTGTTGAATAAACAATTGAAAGTTGACTGCAAAGCATCCACCCCATAAATGTCCATATAAGTCACTAATTATTTGTGATAAATTCATAATTACACTTGCATCTTAATCCTGACATATTGGCAACTAAAAACGATTCTACGATTTTTCATGTTTGGTTTCGTTTTTCTGTTATCCATCCTCAAAGTTTGACGTTTCAATTTTCCCTTTGATTTTCAGAATGTTCATTTTCTTCATTTCATAGAAAAAGAACAAAGCAAAATTTTGAAAATCGCTGAATCGTTTCTGCAGTTCAGACATTACAAAATCAAAAGCCGTTAACCGGATTAAATTTCGCCCAGCCGTTTTCTTGGAATAACCATTCTTAGGTGGGGTTCTCGTCCTATTATCCTTTCTGAGAAAACAAGCTTCAAAGGCCTTTGATGTTGATGATTTGCCTCTGAAACAATACCATTTGCTTAAGTTGAGCTGATATTTGTACAAAACGTAGAAAACATCGTCCCTTAACATTTGGGGAGGTTGTCAATCAATTTTTGGCCAATCACATGAATAAAAGAGCTTTTGAAGTACAAAAAGCATTATTCAGCGATCTGTCAAACGGCGACATCGACAGTCTGGTTTCAAAGCGTGACGTCATGGAGGCGGCCCCTTCGGGCACCGTGACCTCAAGCCTGGCAACGAAAGTTGTGTTGCCTTGCTTCGGTGGGTGGCCTACGGCCGCTCTTGGTCTGTGCACGGACGGCGGGTTTGGTCTTCCTCCCCCTACCTCTTCATCCCGTTTTTAGGGATAGTATTTTATTGTATTTACTCCTATCTGGATACCTTATGTAGTTAGCTTGTTAGACTTGTCTGTACACAAGACACTTAGTTAGCTTGTCATTATTTTGTCAATGAGTTTCAATTCTCTTTCCAACCTGAATTTTGTAACGTTATTTTGTGTGTTTTCTCTGCTGTTCACGTTTATGGTTATTTCGATGTGTTTATTTGCACTTTTATTTCCTCGTCCCTGGGTTTCGATAAAATATTATCATGTACGTGGGTATTGTTGATTAAAGTGTCAGTTTTTTCCCCGCCTGTCTTCGGTGTGCAGGACCACTGGGGTAACCATCGCAGCACAGCCTTTGAAGGGACATCGTCAGACGATTGCCGCTCCTCTTGGACATTTAAAGTCTCCCTTCGTTAGAACACAAAACAAGCAATTTAAATATAAAGTAAACCACTAAGGCTATGATATGTTAGCATGTTTGCATCTTTCCCTGCCCGCAAACATACTTTCGGCATGTCCCCTTTTTTTTCGCATTGGCGCCCTGATACCACTCTCCTTTTGCCATGTATCGTTGCTACCTGCAGCCACGTGACAGGCTGTTAAGTATGATTGACGGGTGGCATTGTTCCGTTTGGCGGTTGAAAGCCAAAATAATGACACATGGACGTTCGGATGTCCACATGCTTGTGTGGTTTTGGGCCTTTTTTACTCATATTTCTACAATAGTTAAAAGCTTGAAATTTTGACAACTAATAGAAAGGACATTCATCTTGTAAAAACCGTTAAAATCTCAAAATCGGCCATGCAAAGGTTTTTGGTGTCTTACCAGTCCTTAAACTAATTAAATCGACCCAAAGCTCCCAAACGTAATATATATATATATATATATATATATATATATATATATATATATATATATATATATATATATATATATATATATATATATTTATATATGGTTATTTTTGAAGGACTGTCTGCCGTCCGTCCGTCTGTCTAGTGTCCGTCGATTTTATTTTCGATTTCTACAACCTCGCTAAACCCGTCTGCCAGCTTCACATCAGATACAGTGAATATCTCTTGGGTAAATCTCTAACTTTGCTCAAATTGATATAGCTCCAGTGATATATATATATATATATATATATATATATATATATATATATATATATATACATATATATATACATATATATATGTATATATATACATACATATATATATATATATATATATATATATATATATATATATATATATATGTATCAGAGGCAAATCATCAATCATTTCTGGGTAACTGCGATTTAGACATGCGGTGGCTGTCAAACTTCATGCCCCCCCTCGCCCCTTTGTTTGGGATCCTGTTATTGCATTATTATACACTCTTATATTTTGGCATGTATACGCAACGCGGAACAGTCACATGTGACTGTTCTGCACAATTCTTTTATCAGCACTTTAGATCTAAAATCTAGGGCTATTTTGGTATTATTTTGCCTGTACACTGTAATTTTAATTCTGAATTCATCACTTTCATACGGTTAATCGCTGTATGCTTTTCACATCATATATTTTTATATTAAGGAGATGAAAATTAAATATGAATGTGTGAACGGCAGTGCCCTGAAATCTTGTCTGCTCACATGTGGTGCTTGTCTGAACGTAATTGCTAGCAATTTGTTTTTAACCAATGTGTCCGAGTGTGGTCCCTCAAATTTTTTGTCTCGGCTTGCATGTCAGTCGGCTTCAGGGCATAGTGTGGGTAATAGCACGTCATACGTCTCTTCAGGATTGCATTTCCAAGTTCTTTGAAAACGTTGATTTAATTATTATGATTACCACAATTTGACATTTTTACCACACATCTGATGTTATAATGCTCATCAAACATTAAGAAACTACAGCAAATTATAGATAATCCACTTGAGACAAGATAAATCTGAATTGATTGCTTCTTCCAGTTCAGTTGCGCCTGCCGCACATGCTATTCACGTAATACTATTGTTGTCACACATGCTATTCACGTAATACTATTGTTGTCACACATGCTATTCACGTAATACAATTACTTGCACAATGCACGTGTTTCTTTGTTTCATAGTCGCCGATCTGCAATATTGATTGTCTTCCCTGCACACCTTCATTCCATGACAAGACATGTTAAGAATCTGAAGGCAATTTGATTTGAAATCTAGTGTTCTTGTAGTATAACTCAGTTTGGCCGCCTATTACTTCCACATGGTTAGAGTAGCCTTTATTGTTCGTCGACTGTGTTTATGCTAAGAAAAAGAAGCCCTTCATTAACAGCTGCCTTGAGATCCAGGGTGGTATCATATCGATGGCGCAGGACGTCCTTATAAATGTCGCCAGTCAGGTTCAGGACCCAAAAATACAACTAATTAACTTTACGGAAATCACGGGCTCATTTTCACATGTGCGGCATTTGGAATGAGTTCACCTTTGTTCTTCAACTATTATTGTGCCCATTTCTGTACAATCCCTGGTTTTTGTTTGACTTTCAACCGCCAAGGATCTTGTACTTGGATCTTCCCAGGATGTTGCCTTTATCTACAACTCTAGCCGTTTTGGACAAAGTGTAAAACTGCAGTGGCGTTTGTTTGTTTGATTTTTTTTGGCGTTTTTTGAAAGCACACAAAATCTGATATATGCGTGTATTTTTTTTATCTCCCTCTATATATATATATGGCTGTGGCTGTTGGTGCCGTAAAGACAGATATGACCTCGAAGGAAAATACGCCCTCAGTGTTGATGGAGCACGTGAACTACTTTCTTAACTCTTTAAGTGCCAAATTTTGCACTTTGTAGACAGTTTTTGTCTGCGCACATTGCGCCCAATGCGTGACGAGAAAAGCTGTTGACCTGGGATATATTCTCCAGAACTAGAGGCATGCTGGTACTTGAATAAAAGGTCTTTTTACGAGGAATACGAATCTGAGATCCTGATGATAATTCAGACTAGTTTTACTTTAGTAGATCGACTTTAGTCACGATTGGCACTGACAAGGTTAACCTGATGTTTCGGACGATAGCCTCGTTTAAAATATAAGAAGCGTCCTTCTTTATTCTTTTCTTTCTTACTCATTACCTGTTTCATTCATTCATTCATTCATTCATTCATTCATTCATTCATTCATTCATTCATTCATTCATTCATTCATTCATTCATTCTCTCATTCATTCATTTATTCATTCATCCATTTCTTCATTCAAATTCAATATGCCCGAACAATAATGAAACCTCTGACTGTGATATTACCAAATTATGTATCTGGGGTGTTTTTTAGTAGTAGATATTTTCGAAAAAAAATCTTGCAGTTAGTACATGCACGATTGACGATAAACTACAACAGGACCTTTTGCCGCACTTATCCCGAGAAAAGCTATACTCATATGAATGAATATGATGATTCCAGATGCCCATTCTGCCTGAAACGGTCGGAAAATGCATACCACAATTATTTCAGTTTGCACATATCAACTCTGTTCCAGCTAAAAGTGGTGTAAAGGGGGGGGGGGGCATGGTATCTCTTTGTAGGTACGTTTATCGAAGAAATCGAATCAACTGCCTCGAAAGTGTGGCCTTGAATGAAGAGAACCTCATAGATTGCTGTATTGGGACAAGTACCGCTATAATACCTTGAGCTCAGGAAAATCATGTAAAATAGATTCTGAGCCCTGTCAGTAGTCCATAAACTACCTGCAATGACGACTTACTTATGACAGTCAAATTATAGGCTTAGGTTGCATGCACGTGACCAGATTATCGTGAATAAGCCGTGCATTCGTATAGCAATCTCATTTTACGTCTTCAACATTGATAAATTCTTTGCCTTTGCAAAACATACTTTCGCCATGTTTACTAAGGCTGGCAGAGTGGCCGATAAAGGTTAAATAAGCCACGAATTAGCGGATGTTCAAACGAAAGGAACCGAGACAGCTCTCATTTTGTATTTGCCTGCCTTTAAACTTGATGCTGTACACAAGCATGCCTGGATGGTCGCCGTATTGCGGTCCCCCAAGGCACAATGACTATCGTACCCCCATATCGACCAATTCTATCTTACATACCGTCTATGTGCATATGGCTTCTCATTTCCGCTTACGGTTGAACTTGTGAGCTTCATTTGTGGATGCTTCATTGACTATATTACCAAGGGTGGGTTAATGACCATTCTTGTGGAAGATTGTAGACAAGATAATGACAAACATATACTTTTATCAGCGCATTAGGAGCTAAGTAAACATACATTAAATGTGGCAATGACCGCAAACACGAAGATAACATGCGACACATCTACCATTCAGCAATAACGAAATAATTTTAAAAGTACTTAAGCGTATATTTATATGCATATATATATATATATATATATATATATATATATATATATATATATATATATATATATATATATATATATATATATATATATATATATATGTATAATGTATATATATTTATGGATATATATATATATACATCCGGCACAAGGTGTACCTTGTTGCTGGTTTTACGTGGCTAAGCCATAGACTGATTACTTGAGTTTGTATCGTATGCCTGATAAGTTGTTTTTACTCCAGAAATAACGATTGGCGCTTTAGGACGAGGCCTTTAGGCTGTACTGCCTACTATGTTTACATTTATGTCTCCAAGTTTGTTATTTTGGGAACATTATTTGATATTTAAAATCTACTCCCATTACAACATCAATAATAACACTATCCGATAGTCAACAGTTATTCTGCTTGACGTTGGCCGTGAGTGAACGCTTGCTATATACTTAATTCCGCGTAGAACTCTGCCGTGATTTATCGCATTAAAGGAGTGTTGAACCTTCTATTTGCTGAAGGCACTTACATTTAAATCTGAAGATTCCGGTATCTTAATATCTCTAATATTTGCGTTTTAATCTGTCCACGTGAGCATCTATGTCTCAATTTTATTAATCTTTCCCATATTGGCAGTGCCGTTTTTGCAAATTGATATGCAAAAAATAATGGGTTTTCAACGACGGAATAGTTTCGACGCTCGTATGCCTGACAGGTCAGCTTTCATCGTTCAAATGAAAGGGGACAGACATGAAATATTTAACCAGTACAGTGTCACATTTTTGACGTGCACAATCACAGCACCACATCAGAAAAGACGCAAATTGATTCTGATAAAGCGATAATTGAAGTACTCTTAAAATCCATATATTCTAATCACCATCTTCATCACAATTTGTCAAGAATCCATTGATGGTTATAAGTAAAATATGGTACCTTCCGACCGTTGTTTCTCTCCAGCATTTGACATTATATGGGTGTATCACGATCCTGTTTAATCTTCACATCAGCTTAAACATTGTCTCTCTTAGCACGAGATCGCGATATAGTCAACGGATGTGGTGATACATTTGTCTCCATAAACAAATTTGACTTATCTGCGTACGTTTTTACCCAATATACAGAGAACATGCTATTCAAACTACATTGATGGCTATTGTGAGCTAGTTTGAACGACACTACAAACTCCGAAGAGTCATTGAGTCACACAATTGAAGATTAAAGAAATCCTGCGCAGATCTTTTTTGACCACGAGATGCACGTTGGCCTGGTTTGAAGGATATTGGGCGAACACTAACCTGATCAGTGCAAAAAGTACTTGAGAAGAATTAATATGCCATGTGTCAAATCATAATTTATTTTCAAAACTATTAGCAAACCTTTGATTTCGTGTAATTTTTCAAGGTTAAAAATGTACTGTGACGTATTATGAACTACTGAATTCTAATGTTTCCAAAGAAATTCAACGAAGTAAAAAAAAACAAGTTTTAGCCATCTACCTTAAATATCTGATGCCACAATGCAAATAAATATCGAAATCGATTTTTTAAAATAAGTAAATGGCGTAATCCATGTCAATTGTTAGAGCGATAATAGGAGGACATGATGGACAAAATCACAGATTATCAAATCTATCTAATATATCTAATAAGAGACTTCTTTGGCGAATTTTACATTAAACAGCGAATCGAAATAAAGAGTTATTTTTGTCTGTTCTATGTACCTGTTTTTTATTTGTACTCACAATCATGTAAATATTAAGATCTCGTTAAATATGTGCATGTTACTTAATTCTTGTTTGGCGCCACCTGACTGTCACATTACCGTTTATTTGGTGGTTTCCCACATTTGATGTTAGGAGAAAAAATGTGTTAAACAAAATTCCCGAAAGATTTACTGAATTTTTCTTAATGGAGTATTTGCTCTTAAATAATTGATACGTAATTTTGTCAGTATAGCCGTGTGGGGATCTGTTTTTCACGGTATTGTCCTAATGTGTGTTTGAGCACCAGACATCTTTTCCTTCCTCCAGATTTAGAGACGGCAATGCTGCCCCACAGTGTCACGTGACGGACTTATATCGCCACAAAATCATTGTAATTAATTGATGTTGGGAGCATTGAGCCTGCGCAACATGTGGTGTAGCAATATGTCCTTTCCCTTTTCAAAATAGATAAATAAATAGATAAATAATAAGTACATAAGTCGGTAAATAAATAAATAAATAAATAAATAAATGAATGAATGAATGAATGAATGAATGAATGAATAAATAAATAAATAAATAAATAAATAAATAAATAAATAAATAAATAAATAAATAGATAAATAAGTAAATAAATAAATAAATAAATAAATTTGTTAATTGTTGTTTTTTTCATTTATGAACGTGGTAGGGTTTCATTAAATGGGGGGGGGGGGGGCGGAGCCCCTGTATTTCAGTTTATGTTGTTTTACATTGTTTTTAGTCCATGACGTTTATACTCATACACCTCCGTCCCGAGTTACAAAGTGTACATTATGCAGCAAAAGTATAAAACTCACTTGTGTAGATTCCAGATTTTCCATCCGGCACATGTTGTTACCTGTTTACCGAGTGTCAGTGTGCAAAGCACCCCGATCCTTGTGTCTTATCCCCTCTGGAAATGCACATAATATAATACCGGTATGTGGATGGCTGGTGTTTATGAGAAATTTGGACCTGAAATCATTGAAATGATTTGGATGATTGCAACTATGCTCCTTGGGTAGAACTGATGACGCTGCCTATTCTGCCAACTGTTGCTCGTGTGATAGTCATGATTCGGTTTTGTCTCTTTTCATTCCTCATTTTCTCTTTATAAGCTGCATCACTACATAGATTTTCTTTTTCTTTAATGTTTTTTGCTGCTTGTTTTGATGAGTCCACCATTCCGATCCGTCATTTCAGTGCTTTCCTTGTCTTGACTCGGTGAACACATTAGCGGCCACTGGAGCCATTTGAGTCTCAAACAAAGTCAAGTTGGGAGCATGTCCACAAGCATCTCCTGCTGCATAAATATTGGTAGATTTTAGAGAAAAGAAGTGGCTTGAGCCACAGAGGGTATTTACATGTTCACAGGTGGAGCAGATTACATGTTAGTAAACGTGGTTACATGAAAAGCACACCGGGTTAGGCAGGTTCCAAAACTTGTAGTGTGATATCAGCAGTGAGCCGCGTGTATATAAATTGGTAGTTTCCTGTAGGAACCGTTAAAAACACGATGCATGTATATGATACAACGTATACACTCATAGACACATGTATTTCATATACACACACACTGACACACTAACACCCACATACACCCACACCCACCCACACCCACACTCACATTCTGTTCCATATTTTAGATGCATACAAATATAAATACATTGCAAACACGTTGAGCCACTTGATTCTAAAACTTAGTGCATTTGAGTAGAAATAATTTTTCGAATGACGTCACATGCAACCGAAAACCAATGGAATGCCGGGACATGACATCGCGAGAGACAGGAGCCGATGGTGTGCAGGAATACTATGCAAAGGTTTCCTGTATCAGGATTTCTCTTGATGGGTGTTTTCATGCATCAGGAAAGAGCCTGATATATGGAACCTTTGTAATGGAAACATCTAGACCTGATCCTGCCACAAGCAGAGCTTCCCAACTTCACGCTGCAATTCTTGCTGCGACAACTTCGATCCTTCGTCGATGGATGCGTCGAAAAGATCGGCTTTAGTCTAGTGGCAGAATTACACTTTCATCTTTTTCCATTATATTACAACACTCCACATATTCTTACTTAAGAAGCAGTTACATATTAGAGGTTTTGAACAACAAGTTATATATGTTCTTAGAGATAGTATGTGTTTGCCTGACGTGATTTTATTTATCTTTCAACCTGAATATGACACATATCTTTGTTGGTTTGTAGTTCTCCAAGATATGATAAACGCTGAGTTTCCGATGCAATTACTGGTAGCTAGACTATAATTGCTGAAACTGGATTCATATTCTGATTGCATAACTGTTTTAATTTTGGTAAATTTATGTACCTGAAACATACGTGTTTGCTTTGCAAGACTGTAATACGCAGTATGCATATTAATTTCCCGCCACAAAGCACTGGATTGACGCCTTGCGATCACTGTCACAGGTAGGTCATATGCTCATTTCTGACAAAATTAACATTTGGGGGGGGGGGGGGGATTTAAGGTTACAAATGGCAAACTAGTATTCTTCTAGTATTTCCCGAGCCATATATGATGAAAAAAAAATCCATATGATTTGACAAGTATTCCATATTTCCAAAATATTAGTGATATCCCGCTTGTCCCCACAGGTACCGACACGTATCACGTCATATCTCACCAAGCGACACCAGGAAATCAGGTAATGCAGTTGGGGCGGGAACTTAATATGCATATCTCCTATTCGTTTACCTTGTGTACAGCAGTCATGTGATTGGTTGTTCGTACGGAGGTGCTGTCGAATCATTAGTGAGAATCACCAATCAAGTTACCTTGCTTAACTAGTTCTGTACATTCATGTGTTAATAGGATATTATGCCTTTGTACTTTGCTTTGGACCGTGGTCAATAAACACTACTACTACTACTAAGCGGACGATACCACTGTTTAGCTGTCACAACAATGCACAAGGTGCATCAACCCAGGGAGGTGTATGAGACCTCCCTGATCAACCTTATACATTTAACATTTTTGTTTTTTTCGTAATGGTCATTAAGATATCACACGAGTACAATTAGTTTCTATCTGGATGATAATTATAAGTCAAATACCACTGAAAGTTATATCTGTATGAAAAAAATGTCAGACCAAACAATCCACTAAAACTTAAAGCACACTAACATGTTTTTCATTGTATGTTGCAATTTATTGTGGAAAAGAAGTACGCACGAGCCACAACAAAGGCAGACGCGTTTTACCCTGAGTACGGCTATGCTTTTCCGCCTGGTCATCCGCAAATATATGGGTACAGAAATAACCTACAGCTTACCTGAACATATTACCTTTTGCATGTGCACCCCGCCAGTATACACATGTAAATTTACCCAAGTGTTCAGTAGTATACATATTGCGCTATACCGGATCTGTTGCCACACAACAGAGGATGTATATTGCCTATGGCGTCACTGGTAACTTAGGTTTGTTAACCAGCTTCTTACAAATAGAGCTACCGTGTGCTTAAACAAATCCAGCCACAGTGATTGGCTGATGGTTTTCCACAGAGGTGGTATTACACACGTTTTAATTTAACAGGAAGTGGTGTCATACGCAACTTACCTCTCCAAGTATCATTTATTTGTGACGCCTTGATCCACTAGTATTTTACCCACTTTGCATATTATATATTGATATATGAGAATAAAATAAATCCCTCCATTCACAACAATAAGCATTTCCCTTTTTCCTAGAACTGTGACAATCGCTTTGATTTAGAGCCACCCTGTCAGTTTTTTTGCTCATTTATCCTCACAAGTTTTACATTTCAGTTGTCATAGTATGACACTCCAGACTAGGCATTGCGACTGGAGGCCCCCAATGAGAAATGAGCTCTTTTGCAGAAAAGGATTTGGGCAATCTAATTATATGTCCCCCAACGGTTGCTTAGCAGGACAGATGCAAACTTACATTCTCATTTTCAATCAGCTGACTAGCTCATGGGGAGTCGAACATTTTAGAAGGACACACTTAAGTCAGTTAAGCAAGTCCGGTCATTTTTCCTCTGTGTTGTTCCCTGTGGTTTAAACTATGTACCATCTGCCTTTTTATGGAATCACAACATCTACAGCCAAGGGAGCGTATCAGCAAACGGGAAAAGC
>OZ026626.1:67718262-67745762 GCA_964020975.1 Hermodice carunculata | reverse complement strand
ACTACAATATGTCTGGAAAGGAATTCTGTATTATTTCTGCACAGAAAAAATAACTTAAACTTCAATTACATCGGAAAGCTAGATTGAAGTCTAGTCACATGAATTTTATGGTTATTATTCCAAGGCCGGAGGTGCAACAAAATGTTCTTTCTTTTACTCATTCTTTGGATGTTTCTCGTGAATAGGTGTTGGCGATGTGCATGCCAACCAACTAGGCTAGTCGATAGGTCCAGTAAAATGCGGAATCTACTTTCAATACCTAAGATACCTTGACGTGTATGTAGTTAGTGCCTGTGCCTGAAATTTTGACTAAAAGCAAAAAATTAGGTCTATTTTAATAGTGTCTGTCATTATACCCTCCAAGCGTTGCACAGTAAAAAAAAAAAAAAAAAGAAAAAAAAGACATGCTCGACAAATAATATTACAGTTACAGAGAACGCACACTTGACACGACTGATTACTGACGATAAAAATATTGATTCAAACCGTGAAAGAAGCGCTAATTAGAAACTCGCTCCTGCGCAATCTCACGTTTGTGCAATTTTCTAACTGGTCACATGCATGCACATGCACCTAGCAATGAATGAAGATCTCTGTAACAGCCATACCACATATTTACGTCATGTATGTATGTATATATATATCTGTGTGTGTGTGTGTGTCTGTCTGTCTGTGTGTGTCTGTGTGTGTCTGTGTGAGGATAAACCAGTACAGTGAGGTCAGTTGTGGTACACGAGCGTGTTCTGCTTCAATCGTACAACAATGATGGCTGACTGTCTCAGGCCTTTGTCAGTTCCTGGCACATTCATAACTTCCAAGGTACCAAGAGTTGAAATTAATGACTTTTTACACAAAGAATTACACCCCATATGTAGCCGTATTTAGGCAAAACTTAACTCTGGTTAGATGCGCCTCTGCGGTGCACGTTCATGTGGCTGAAGTCACGTGACGCTCAAACAGTGCCATAGATTTTTTAAAGGCACAGAACACAACTGAGAAATAGAAATAAAAATGACGCAGATTTACTAATGCAATAGACCCAATTTTTAAATTCTTTAACGTCTTCCAGCAATATTCTGTGTGTTATTTATAGAATTGTGAATAGCCATGATTGAAGCATAGTAGCAACAAATGCAAGAAACAGTTACACATGAAGAAAACAAGGATCACAAATAATCTGGTATACGTGAAATAAACAGGATTAATTTAAAGATCCATCAGTTAAGGGGCTAGTTCCTGGTCTTCAACATAAGCGAAAGTACAAAACAAGGTTCGAATTAAGTTCAAACAAGTCTGCTGGGGAGGCGCTTCGCTACAATTCCAGGGGATTTAGTCTAAGATTTATGCTGACATTATTCTTCACTTTGAATCCGAGCGCCTCGGGGGAAGCAGTTCATCTCAAAAGCCAACCTCATCGGACTTAAAGATTGCAGGGGACGTATTTATATAGCTTGTTATAACACAATTAGATGAAGTTTCTTCACCACATGTAAACAGGTGAACAGTGACTAATTCCAGAGCGATACCTTGACAATATATTAAGACAATTACCAAATAAGGGCGCAGTTAACCCCTCTCCCCACCCCAAATAATTGCGCCAGATTTTTACCCTGTGTTCAGTGTAACGTCATGTTCCATCAAAGGACACTTAGCAGCCATCACCAGCCATGTCCATAAAGATACACTTTTCGACATTTAAAGCCTTCTAATGAGGATTAGTTGCTTTATATTGCCTTGCCGAGGATGGACTACTGGAGCGAGTTAAGGAGCGGATCCAGGTAAGGGGATGCGTAGCGTCACCAAACCCAACCCACCTCCTTCAAAAAGGGGTGTGTGGGGGGGGGGGGTGCTGCTTTTTTCCCCCTCAATGAGCCATTAGTTTATTAACATTTATAAAACCACACAACGGGAATAGCATTCTGTTGCCACGAAAACAGCTGGGAAGTGGGTATAAACATGGTAAAATAAGAATCCTCTGTGAATTCCACACACTGGGCTAAAGGCGGAGCTCAGCCGCCGACCCATGGCCACGCTTTTAGCAACTCCCTGCGAAATTGTAGATCCGCTCCTGAGGAGTGTGCTTGACCAACTGTGAACAGAAGAGCACCATTAGAGTAGACTTGTAGAAATTCACGTATGTACTGGACAAGGGATGGCTCTGTCATTAGAAGTTTGGTTATGCAAATCCAATTTTATTCTAGGAAGCCCAGTTTGCTTCCAGCTGAAAGTTAAATGCCGCCACAAGTTCAGTGTCGGTTAATCATGTAATGAAACACAACTGAATGATATTAAGTCACTTAAAAGGCATTACCGTATCGTGATAGTCACTGACGTGGGACACGCCAGATGTCAAAGACGACACAACAATTCACTTTCTCAATAAGTGGAGGGCACTAAACAGACTCACTTGTATGACGGTCAAAGGAAATAACTCTTAATTCACTATCTCGGCTATATTCTCTGCATTTATTGCGAGCCAAATCAAACCCGAACACCACTTTAAGAAAAAATCATCAAAAGTACTAACATTTAGTTATTTATTTACCAATAATTATTTTTGCAAAGAGGATGTCCATGAGAGGAACAAAACTAAAAACAACAACAACAACAACAACAACAACAACTGCTACTACTACTACTATTACTAATATTAATAGAGATAAACTAATAAAAATAACCACTGTTAGAAAAGAAAATGTCTTTAACATTTCAAGAACCCTGGTGACCCACATTCATGCTTATCGAGTCAAATGTATTGAAATACATTTGATTAGGCAGTCCAACGGGAGGCTTGTGCGCTCACTGATACACCATGATTTTACTTTCAAAGACTGCAAAACAATTCCCATATGTATAAAAGTCACTAGAAATGGCAGAAGAAAGAAAGATACAAGCTATACCATGCGTTTGTCTTTCTTTGGATCGGCAAAATTTAAAGAAGTCCCTCGGATTGTAGAAAAGATATAAATGAAGAACAGAGTGTTAACTGCAAGTGTCCAAAAGATAGCGAACTCTTTATAACCCATACGCCAGCATCCCCCGAGTACACGTGTGGTTCACATCAGTTGAAGGAAAACAAGATAATTCAGTTACATGTTAAGGTGATTTTCAGGAATGAATTATGGAATTCAATCACACGAAACGACTCTAGTCGATGATATGGTTCCCGTGTCTACTGATATCTCCAGGCAATCTACAAAACAAACTGATACGCATGGCTTTGAGCGGTTGTTCTATTATCTTTACCATTACATTCCCTTGATACTCATATACAGCTTAAAAAAATAAGCACAGGTAACTGCAACTTCAGTGGGAATATATGGAAAAATCACTTTGAGGAAAAAGACAAAGAACAAAAAACAAAAACAATCGAATTAAACTACACGTAGTAATCCACCTTCAAGCATGATTGAAATGTATATTGTCTGGTAGTTTCCGAAAATACCCGATTTCTCCTTGAGAGATTGTTCCAATATTTATATTGTAACATTCTCATAATACCTAGATACATTCTTATAATTAAACATTGACAACTGTAACTTAGGTATCGACTAATATTAAAAAGGACAATGCCTTAAAATGCAAGGTTGTCCTTCAGAAATATTTTTTCAAATTAAATCGAGCCACTTAAAGCATGTTTATGATATAGAGTGAAATGTTCAACAGTTATGTTCTGGGAGTGCAAGTCAACCTACATTAACATAATCTTCGCCATAGCCAAGGTCAGAGAAGCACTAACAAATACACCTTGCGTTGCTTTGTGTTATTAAGACGATATCTATTGTGAATTGGAATAGGATTTGAAGATTTCTTTATCTTCCGTTTCACATTTCAACTATTCTGTATAGATATTGAGGGCCATCCATTTCTGTCCTTTTGATATGATTTTCATTTTTTTTTTCTGTTATACTGATGTCTCTGGACACCGGTCGTTTTTTGTTTTCGGTCGCCTCTTGGTTTGCGCGTGGAATTGTGTAAGTTGTATCTATACATGCGCAGTTGGTTGCAAGGCTTGCTGAATTGTGTGCGCCTTCTTTGATTGGGCCGGTTATGACTCGTACGATCTTCACTGGCTCAAAAAATAAACAGGGTGACCTTGATAAGGGCTGTACATGAATGAAGGAAAGTAACCAAGATTTCCATTGGGATGACCGTTTGGTAATTGAAATTTGTGCTTGATCTTAGGATGTATCATACAGGATAGAACGGAAATAACTACACATATGCATATCAATGATGTAATATTTTACGCCCATATTTTTTGTGTGTGTATTATACCTTGTTATAGTTGCCAGAAATATACTTTCAGTAGTGTCGATTGCGACTAAATTCGAATAACGTAGATCTAAATGGTCTGAATTATTAAAAGGATGTTAAACTAATATTCCTTGCCAAACGATGTTTCTTTCAAGTACCAACATGACTTATATCTAAAAAAAAGTACACATCTACAGTTTTCTCGGCGCGCTATTGCTCTGAAAGCGCGATGAGGCAGACTTAACTGAGCCCAAAGCTTGGCACTGAAAGGAATGAACCCTATATGAGCATACTGGCTGACGAAATGTTGACAGATTTATGTCGGTCAGTTTAAAGGAACTTTATCACGTATGATAAGCATATGAAGTGTAATTTTGCCTGCACAATACAATTCTAAAGGTGTGGGTATCACGAGCGTCATAATATCCCAATATTCCGCGATAAAAGCCTGATGTATCATTTTAGTGTAATGGGTCATCATAGTGTTCCTATTTAAAGTGTTCAAGATGTCATTAGAAGCAGAAGTGGAAAATATTTGCGAAGTGTATGTTGCCTCCCAGTACATTATGTGATTGTAAATGTTGACTGCTCCACTTTCAGTGCTAGCTACTACACTTAATAGATTTAATCTGAGCAAAAAGGAGCTTCAGGTGAGCTATTTTGGCAACGATTGTGGGACACATAAACCTTTTTATAAGTAAAGAGAATATATGTTACAATACGATCAAGGCCAATATTACAAACCAATACTGCTTTTTATCAATCATGGATAAATACACGTTGCTGGTATTCAGTGAGCTTTAGCATCTATGATTATTAGTGACAGTGAGCTTTAGCATCTATGGTAATTGGTGACAGATATTTCTGTATTTTTTAAATTTGATCCTTTGTATAAGTACGTTAGCAATGGGAGAATGCACTGTTTATATATATATATATATATATATATATATATATATATATATATATATATATATATATATATATATATATATACAGTTTATGATCTTCTAATTGGCACATGTGAATTCTCTTCATGGAATCAATTTAAATTCTTTCATCAATACGTATCACACGTACAATGCTCATACTAATCACACATGCCCTAGTAACTGGCACCAAGGTTGTTCTTTTATTTTCTTGAAAAAAAAAAACACACACAAAAAACCAGGCATATCCAAACTGTATCGATATCCTTCAATTTCATTCGTTGTGCCATTCTTTTGTAACTGGAGATGGCGTATTCGGTTTGCAGCGGTAAAGGAAAAGCCAAAATGAAGCGGCTATTGTAAAGCCTTTAGGGTTATTTGTGACCATGAAATCCACGGCACACATTTGGCTCTGTTTACACAGTCCTTGGCATTTTAAAGTACAGAAAATTTGGTGCCACAAGTACCAGTATTACTCGTTATAACGTAGACCTGCGTTATATATAAATAAGCTTTCTGTGTCTTGATTTCTATGATCGAGTTACGAGACAGATTTTAATATACTGAATGAGTTGAATGATAATTGGAGTTAATTTTGGGAATTTCAACAAGAATTGTCGCTTTGTATCGTTTTCCGCAACATAAACTTGACTCTCATTTGTCAGCTGGTTAAAAGGGAATACCGATATAAGTACTGTACAGAGCTTACGCCTCCCAAAAGCTGCAGGATTGGTACTTAGTTTGACTTTATTCTCTTTATGTCCATCTTCGATCACTCTTCCTCACATTTGACTCATACTTGAGAATGGAACTTTCCTGCTCTATAACTGCGTGAAAACAGATCTGCCGAAATCACATATTCCGTCATTGATTAATTGTATTTTGTTAACAAAGTACGAATCCAGCTATAAAAACCTCGCAAATGGTGGCTGTGTCGCAACTGAGAGATATGTCTCGATTTTTCTATGCGATATCTTTAATTTTAAAGATCAGTTTATGCACCATATTGCTCATCTCTTAATTTCTTGTGACAATTTTTGAAGTTTCCGTCGCATTTATTCGACAAATGCGACAATTGGACAGTCCTGGATAAGCAACAATCTCAATGTGACCTAAATTGGGGGAATTTGAAGAAATGTTGAATGAAGCCTACCGATAGATGCTGTTGCCGTCCGAAAGTTTACATGGAGACGTAACGTCACCAGTCTGGTGCATACTATACACCTCGATTGTTCAAGCAAGCGGGGTGTGCGCGATGTTCCCCCATGCACGACGCTAACCTGTCTTTTTGAGTCTCAAATAAACGAATATTATATATATATATATATGTATGTGTGTGTGTGTGTGTGTGTGTGTGTGTGTGTGTGTGTGTGTGTGTGTGTGTGTGTGTGTGTGTGCTCAACGTACATGTGGAATCCCGCATGTTTTTCGTTGCATATCAGTGCCATGGGCAGCTTTGTTAAGCTTGGTGCGTTACACAATTGCACGTTATCCTGATCAGTTTGCAGGTTGGGTTTGTAATTGGTGCCAGACCGTTGTACCTTTTGTCGTTACTTATCGTTTATTTCACCGCACCTGCTCTTGCGTTTATACAATCACGCAATACGTGCTTAAATACAATAACGTTTCGAAAAAGGAGAAATATACAAAATGAATATGTTTAATTGTTAATAAGCAAACGTTGGCCACATGTGGACAAATCGTGCCTGCATACAATATGGCTGCATACATTATCATCCTAGGACACTTTGGTCAATCTTTTAGGGCACTTTGTTTTGTATAATTTCAAGAAGCCTCAATTCCGATGTCTATGCCCTGAAAAAGACTCGCTATAATACGCTAGGACTTCTTAATGCCTGATTAACGTTTTTTTCTTTCTTTCTTTCTTTCTTTCTTTCTTTCTTTCTTTCTTTCTTTCTTTCTTTCTTTCTTTCTTTTTTCTTTCTTTCTTTCTTTCTTTCTTTCTTTTCTCTCTTTCTTATAAAAAATCGGAAAGTCTATCGTAGATGAGAAAGTTACTTATGATTTCGAGAGAGGTTACAGAGAGATCTGATTAAGACCGAAACTAAAATAAACAAAAATGTTTTGGCATACGCTCGACCTTCTCCTTCCTGGTGCGACGTGTAACTGTGCATTAGAAATATGGTATATATTAGTGATACTTTCTCCCACCTATCACCCCATCTAACTCTGTAAAGATATTTACGGTAAGGGTTCACACCGTTAAAGGATTTAAAGGGTAAAAACTGCTTAAAGATTTTAAGGGTTAACACGGCTTACAGGTTTTGGGGGTTAATTTATAGAATCAACGCCGCGTAAAAATTTGAAGGGATAACACCCATTGAAGATATTTTTAGCAATTATTCGTTCGACAGGTCAGTGCTTAAAGATATGTTAATCTATTTATTTGGCTTCAAATATGCGTACCGAAATGATAAAGAATCGAGCAACATGTTGCATGAAGGGCCTCAATCTCAGAGTCGGAAGGTCTGCCACAGTACTACAGAGGCCACGCCAAGCGCATGATGATAATAATCGGATAAATATATTTGCAGATCATGTCAATGTGTGTTACCTTGACACGTCGCGTATAAACATTAAATACCGCTATAGTTGAGGTCATCTGGTATATTACAGAGGCTTTCCTTTTACTCAGCTCATAAAACTTCCCAATATAATAATACTAATATTAATAATAATAATAATAATAATAATAATAATAATAATAATAATAATAATAATAATAATAATAATAATAATAATAATGAGAGAAGAAGAAGAAGAAGAAGAAGAAGAAGAAGAAGAAGAAGAAGAAGAAGAATACATGTAATAAACATGATAATGATAATGATAACCTTTTAATTCCGTATAAACATCTAGCATTAATTGACAGCATGTTGTCACCTGGGCCCGATGGAAGAACAGTTTTTTAACGGACTCGGCCACCCAGTATACAGTATAAATGTATTTTAATAAATAAATGAATAAATAAATAAATAAATAAATAGATAGATAGATAGATAGATAGATAGATAGATAGATAGATAAATAAATAAATAAATAAATAAATAAATAAATAAATAAATAAATAAATAAATAAACAAACAAACAAACAAACAAATAAATGATTAAATAAATAAATAGATTCATTATAAGTAAAAAAATTATCTATTTATCTATCCATCCATCCATCCAGCCATCGATCCATCCATCCATCCATCCATCGATCCATCCATCCATCTATCTGCCTTACGTGCATTTGCACTCAACGAGCTCTACGGTACGCTCCTGGACAAGCGTTTAAACCATCATTTGGCAAGCAAATGAAGCAAAGGATATTTACGTCGCTGCTAGCTTAGGGTAAGTCCATTATTATTTTTTTAATCATTATTTTATTTTATTTTTTATTTTTGCCCCAAATGGCGAAAGAGTGCGGTCACGTGATACGAATGCTCCCGAGTTTATCGGTCTTCACGCCCCATAAATTATGTGCTGTGTCGCATGCGTATTGATAAATTGCGTTCAGTTCATACCGTAATTTTGGAAGAAAACAGCCTGATTGAGTAATTTCTTCAATTGCAACAATACTGCACCATTTCTGATAATTTATAAAGAATCCTGTTGCTTGTTGATATAGCAGCACTGGATCTCTCACGGCTAAATATGTAAAGCAATCAACATATATGGAAACCATAATCACTGAAGATCGTTTGTTGTAGAAAGCATTGGCTCGTGTGTATTTTAATGCTAATAATGGCATAAATAGAGTATTAGGTATACACCCGGAAAATAATTCCCTTCAAATGAAAAATGACTTTGTAGGAAACGTGAAATGAAAAATTCATAAAACAAATAATTCCAAGGAGGAATAAAGGTTATTGGTGTTGCTTTTCACTTGAAAAGGACAAGGGACCAATCCAAAATGGGCATTAAGGCAAATCATCAACGCTCTCTGTTTTCATTTGTTCATGTTGTTGCCTCTGATGGATTCATTAGAGGTCTGTAATACCCGATGCAACGGTTTGATGAACCCGATGCAGCAGCTTTATTCGTCAGCTCTTAGCCATCTGAGTGTATCATTTATGTCGCATATAAGCCATACAGAGGAATGTGATCGTTTATAGCTTCCCAAGTGTCTTTACCAGGGATTAATAGCGGAAATTAGAGCGTTTTATTGTCCAAGTCCACTTTGATACTGATATGCTCTGCTGTGTAGAATGTAACGAAAAATTTCATCCAATTTGGCCGCCTCACATTAAGCCAGAATCATGTTCAGATATGAAATTCCTTTGAAGAGTTGTATTATACATATAATAAATCATGTCGTCGGCTGAAAATTTACCAGGATGTCTTTAAATTCAGCTAGAAAAGGACTTAGTCGTCCCTGATATTGTATAAAACCATGCGTACCGTACTTTGTTGCGGCTTTTAATAGGCACGTAACGCAAGATATTTAATCTGACGGAGGTGCATCATAGAGGAGCCAACATATTTTGATTCAGATTTACATGTTTTGGACGTTACATCAAAAGCATATCAGCCAAAAATAGGAATCTATGGTTCCAGTGTATAAATGGCGATTAAAAGAAACCGTATTCCCCTATAACTATTTCAGTTGCCTTCCAGAGGTATTCCAAGCCCATTTCTCCAATTATGATCACAATTTATTATATTACATTATCACTTTTCTTTCTAGCCAACTAGAGACCAATCAACTTATGGCAAGTGTAGTTTGATTGTTAATTGTGCTGTGACACCCAAGATGATAATGACAAATGACAGACTATTACAATACTTCCTTTGTTTAGTGAGTGTTACGTGGCTCCGGATGACAGAATGAAATGTCTATGTTGGCTCTACTATTGATGACAGTACAATAAATGACAATTCTAAGTTTGGCGAAAGCGGCGCTTCAACGATCTTTCAGAACTACGCCTCACAATCTTGCGAAATCGAAAAGGACCACGTCTTATATACATGTCTATTGGCGCGGTGAATAATAAGGACTGAGATCTATTCACAATAGAGATAATAATCACATACTGTATGCCAGCCGTACCTTCTTAACCATTCCTCATTTTAATGGTCCAAGTACCTGGGTAGAACGTTTCTCATGCTGTTTTTACCGATGTTTTTTCGTGGACACAAAACATATGAGAGTTGCGATTTTTAAATGTGATTTGTCATGATGGCATGCCCGCGATGAAAAGTTTAACTTCCTGAACGCAATTCCACGCCGAGAAAAACTGCTGACTCAGCTTTATTCGATCCCAATAGGCTTAACGTGAAAGAAATTCGATTTCACTCTACATATATGTGCATTCAGTAAAGTTCGACCATTTTCTATCAGACGATATTGAAAATACCCAGAGATGTATCTGCTGGCGTCTGTGACCAGAGACTAAAGTCCTTGCGGCATTGCGCAAGGGAAGCCAGATTGTCTCCCAAATGATATATTCAGTGCACAACCACGCAGTCTCTCTGCCCCAGAAGTTTCCAAACAACACGCCAAGGGTCAGCACTATACTGAGCATCACTTAGCCGTGTCAAGTTCTGACCAATCAATTTAACTGAGAAAAATATAGATTGTAACGAAGAGGGGAGGGGGGTGCATATGACACTTTGCATAGTAACTTTTAAATGGTATTAATAAACTGCGAAATATTGCATGCGGGTTTGTTTTGAGCCATGGTGGCCTGCGTTTTAGCACTTTAGATAACACATTTGATCAAGGTTGTTTCATGTTTTTCTAGTTTTTACATTTAAAATGTCTTTAATTAAACTGATCCAAAGAAAATATCATTACTCTCATAAGTCTAATAACATGCAAGTATACTTAATTATGCATACGACTTTATGTATCATATCAAATTTACATATAAAGTGAAGCACCAGTTCTAACTTCTGATGCACGCATGTTCACCTCAATATCACAGGTTATATCCCAATAGATAGATTCATCTGTGTGACATCTAAAAGAAATACAACATATATAGCACAAGCTAGGTTGGTGCTTAAACACGGTCAGTCAATATTTAACAAGTCTATGGAGGATTTGCCAGGAAAAAAACAAGACAAGGTATGTTTTATTTGAAACAGTTGAAATAGAGTGAACCCTTTGTTGCTGTCATTCCGATTTATAATCATAATTTAAAATCTTATTTCGATTCTTACGTATAATGATGTACCTACTGGTAGAAGTATGTTCACACAAATTGAAGATATACTATTTTAATAGTGCCGCATAAACACATTTTTGCTTGATTTCTTATGTTTTATTAAAATCAGCGTCACAATTATGAAACTAATGTGGCATGAGCTGGATTTTCAAAAATGCTGTAGTTATCTTTCTCCAATTGTTTGAAATTTTTACTGTAGAAGATATTTGACCCTTTCCTGGACAGAATGATTTCCGTGGGACATATTTTTATGACATGCCCCCCCCCCCCCCAAGAATTGTCAGCCAAAATGTCTTTTATTAACACGAAAGTTACGTAAACACATTAAAAGAGACGACAATTTTCATCCGAGTGTATTGGAGCGATTCGAGTAGGAAAGTGTTAATTCCTGCAGCGTGCGTCTTGCTTTAGGTGCGTCCTGTCCCATTATAATGAAACACTGTTCGGGTTGAGCTAGTTGTGTTCTTCCGGTTAGAAGTAACTAGAAGTGATCTGTGACACCGAAGTTGTCGGAAATGAGAAAAATTATTTCAATTTGTCGTTACAATGGGAACGTGAGGTATAACCGAAAAGGCTTTATTATTTACACCCTGTGGTAGTGAGCCTAGGTATAATGTAAGAAAATAATATGTACTCAATTTCAGTTGAGATGGTATAACCCTTTTCCCTTTGGACTGATTCAGCAGTTTTCTTTAGCACTAAGACTATCAGTTGAGCTGGGTGTACAGAACCCATAGTTCTGATCTGCCATTCACTCTCACAACAATTTCCATTGCTAGTGGTACTAGGAAATAGGTTTTGTTTGGAATCCGAACAGCCTATGACGGTTTGGCGTGAACAGTTTTTCGGAAAGATATTTCTAATTATAGTGTAATGATACGTCTTTCATTTTTTTTTCTTTATACGCCTAAGTGTAGCACACATAGTCGCAATGTTAGATGCTCATAAAAGCGCACAAGCGCCTTTATCTTTTTTGTGCAAATCTAGTAAAAGAGATAAGCTATAATACCGACAGTCGTGTTGTATACAGGAAGTGATCGATAGAACAGATGTAACGAGATACCAAAGACTCGGCAAACATATCGATCTTGTCTCATTTGTACTATCAAATGACTGCAGGTAAAATGAGGACACAAACATATGAATGGCCATTTAAACTATTTCATTTCCGATCTATTTACTAGAATACCGACACGTAAATGTGACATTTTAACGACAAGTAAAATGTGACATGTATTTAACTCTTTAATGGCCAGTTAAGCTTTTAACAAGGGACCGTGTAATCGAACTACTTTAAGCCATAGTTTCATTGACAGGTTTTCACAGAAAATAAACAAAACAAAAACAAACAAACAAACAAATAACCAAAAAACCCAAAAAACCAAAAAAAACCCCAAAACCTCCACACACACCCCCTCCCCCCGAAAAACAAACAAACAAAAAAACAAACAAACAAACAAACAAAAACATAACAAAAAACGCAAAACAAAACAAAACAATATAAAAAAAAAGAAAGAAAAACAAAGCAAAAACAAAAAAACACACACAAAAAAAACAAAACAAAACAAAACATAAAAAAAAAAAAAACAAAAAAAAAAAAACCCCGCAACGCTGGCAAACAGATTCAAAGTAGACGATATTTGGAATAACCTTTTGCTGATGATGGCTTTGCACGGGAATCCTCAGAGAACAACATATGCGGCGGTGAAATGCTACTTCCAACTGGGGAGCTGCTACCGTAAAGTCTGGACATTTTTGGTTGATATATGTAAATGATATCAATTTGCATTAAAATTATGGGTCAACAAAATTCATGTATAGTCAAAGCATCGTTGTGCGTATGTACCTGCAATAATTGCGCGATGTAGCAGGGCTGGCCGACTGGATCATTGTAACTTAGTCAAATTTTGCTTAAAAGCTCTTCAAAATTGCTACAGATTTCTGCAAAACAAGTGTTTGTTATGTGAAGAAATGGAAAAGATGTCACGAATAAAGACAATTTTGCTACAGAGATTTTCAGCTGGATAGCACTGTTTAGAACCGGTTCCCGCAGGAGATTAATGTCCAGTACCGTGCGCTTGGGAACTCGCGAATAGCCGTTTCTGCAATACAGTGAGCCAGCTGCTTTTGTTGCTTTCTGAATAGTGTTTTCTAGTCGCAATAGGGTAAAACCATGGACGGAAATCAGAGTTACAATTTAAAGGGAGCAACGCATTGGTCCACTTGCAATCAATGCTGATTTTGATGCTGAAGGAAAATTAGGTTACGCGACACAATGTTGCAAACATCGTTTCTCACTGTTGTTCAAATCCCTAGAATTTCTCATCGCTGGCTTCATTCATCCTTGAATTCTGGACGGGGGGGGGGGGGTGTTCGAAGTAATAGGGTATCATGAAAAATAGAGATGATGTGTCTTCAACAGTTTTTAAACAGGCAGCGAGGGAATCTGTTGAAGCAATTATTGCACAAATATTAAGAATCACAGAAAGTTTCTTTTTAATATATCGATACGCCAATTTTACATATCCATGCATTGGGTAAGCTTATGCCACCTCTTATGCAGAAAGCACGTAATTACCTTTGTTCAGGCAATTAGTAAATCAAGCTGAAACCCTGCAGAACAGACATTAATGGTGCAGTAGTGAATACAAACAGAACTTTGCATTCAACCTGACGTAATATCTTTCTTTGTCAGGTAGTTGCGAGTGTATTTGCCTTTAATATCCCTAGTTCCTTTGCATTTGTGCTTTTATCTAATAATCGGCTCCTTTCATTTAGCGTACTTTGAGGGTCTACAGTATAATAGCCGTACTTTTACCCGCGTGTGTCAGCATATGATAGTTCGGCTTCCATGTAGCCTCCCACGTGTCTTGGCGATTGAACGACTACAAGCACTTAACTGACCTTCTAAGAAGGATCGATTAAAATGTGCCGTTCTTCTCGGTAGCTTAGTTTATTTATTACTGACGCTATATCGCGGTTATCGAGAGTGAAGAAACTATAATATTCGCACAATCAGTCATCAACTTATATCTGTGAAATGTACTTTCTATAGTACCAATGGATGTGTTCCCCAGTCTACGTATTGTAAAACTGACCAAAGCATCCTATCGCAGGAGGGCACGCGAGACGCACCTATTAATTTCCCCAAAGAGCCAGCATAAAAACTCCCGTCCTCCAACACTGGCGTGGTGATTATTGTTGACAGAGTGGACGTTTGTTGTGAGCCACTTTGGGCACATCCGTAGCCAGGGATCTGTGAAGATGCCGTTTGATTGTCAGAATGTCCATGATAGGTCACAGTAATGAGCCCTCTGGTTCTTGCATATTGGCACCCTGGAGAGACATTCAACTATGGCCGCTCCAGTCAACGAGAAAACGGCCATTCAATCTCTTACACATTGCAGATGATGCTGACAGCTTCCCGTGTTTCTTTACACCTCGCCATGCTTTATAATTGATCATTCTTTGTGCAGTGATTACAACTTGCTTGTGTTTGAATCAAAGGACCACATCTGTCAAAGGGTGGCTTCTAACATTCTTACCTTCGCCACAGTCGCTAACAATAGCAAATGAATGTGATATCCCTGACCCGTGAACTTCGATTCACGTGTTATATCGTGTAGTGCGACAGTTCGTCTACTTTTATTTCATAGATTAACAATTGGTACAAAATGCGATGACAGCTGAAGGGGGAACATGCCATGGTCTGCACTGTTTGTGTCAGCTCAACTTAGAATCCGCTTGTCCGTTGGGGAATACGATCGTATATCCTAGAATATACAAAGAGCATACCTTGACAAAAATAATGCTGCATTTATTCGCCATCATCTTTTTCATGGAAACTGCAGATTCACGAATGACCATCCAATCGAGTACTGTGTACCTGACAGGTCTATGAAGTGTCGTGTTATTGGTATGGCACTGAAGAGAAGTACGTGGCCGATGATCACCAGCAGAAACTTTTTTTCTGATGACATTATTTCAAACAACAACAAACCCACAGAAAAAAAAAACCGTGGAACAGAAGGTGATAGTTAAGATAGTTTCACATCACGTGACAAAATACACATATAATGCCACGCTGTACGTTTTAATGTTTATGTGGATAGGCAGGTTCACAATGCAATTGGACATCTCTCTCTCAAAAAAAAAAAATGTAAAAGCTCTTCAACTCCGGATACGCTTTTAATATTTTTATTTTCATGTAAGTCAAGACATTAATATTACTACCCCGTTTTTATGGAGATTTTAGAAAAGTCAGGTATTGTCATATTCACCTGTAATACATTTATAGCACTTTACCAATCGATTCTTGAGTTAATACATCTGGTTGACTAAATGAATGGTTAATCAGAATTTACACATGGCTGACGGTAAGCTGTTTGCCGACTTCAACATGAACGACCCAGTAACTGAAGCGTAAAAATTTTAACCTGGATATCGGTGTTCTGAACCAGAAGGGATGAAAAGAAAAAAAATATAATGCACCTAGCAGCAAATGGAAACCAACACATTCTGCACAAAAGCCAAAATGCTCATATGCAATCATGAAATTGGAACTTAATGTCACTTAGCGTATTGAGTTACATATTTTGCACAAATTCAACAACAGTTTCGCTTTTTTTCTAACAAATGTGAACTGTTTTTGTAAACCGATTATGCAAGAAAGGTTTGAGATTATGGCAGCATTGTCATTCTGCACGTAAGGCAATAACTGAGTGGATAATATCGACATGAATTAAACCTTTTTACCAGAATTGCCAAACAATGCCAGGTGTCTCAAATTGTGTATGGTTCTCTTCTCATTTCGGTTTTGCAGTGTTTGCTTCTGAGGCATGAAAGGTAATTGTGATAAAGAAAAAAATGGCAATAACAAAAATAATCATAACAACACAGAGAAGGGTTCAGTTATTTAGATGCCATCTTTGTAGTCAGTAACATAACATTTCATGAATATTAAAGCAAAACCCTTCGTGATCATATCTCCAATCGGAAACAAACCGATGCGTAGATTTACGGATTTGTCACTGAGAAAAATCATTTATCAAATTAAAGTAAAGCCTTGGTCATGAAAATATATAATTATCTTCTTGGACATTCATCAGTGACAACATTAATATAATATCTCTCTTTTCTTTCAATTCCACACTTGCCAACTGATGGTGGGTGATGTCATTAAAACTTACTTACTTCGTAGGTTTAATGGGGGGGGGGGGGGTGTTTTAGAAGGGGACTTGAATGGGATTTTTTTCTCTTGGTGGGACAGTGGCATTGGCAAGCTCCGAAGGCACAGAGCCGTATTGGTGGGAGGGGTCCATGGGCATGCTCTTCTGGGAAAATCTGTGGAAAAGGGGACCCAAATAACTGCGTTTTCCGCATTCTGAGCATGATTTTTGTCCTTTCTTGGTTTAGTTAAATACAATGAAAATTACTAGGCATTCTTTGTTAACTGCATTAAAAATAGAAGGTGCAACAAAGACTGAGGCACAGAGTATAAATGAATAGACAGTTTTTTTCTATTATATTACATGGCGGTGTAGTAAGTAAAATAGGAATGTAAAGGCGAATACAATTTTGAGTTGAGGGATGTACCGATGTCCCATAACGTGAGATATTGTGGTTTTGGGGTAGGGTAATTGTGGGTGACATGTATTGCTGAAAACCTGTTTGAAAAATGTCTGGGAAGTTTATTTTCACAGTATCTGTAATAGAAATTTAAAGGATTTTAGAATATGATGTCACTAATCATGGAGGTGATTAGCTGCATACAGAGGTTGGAAGAATGGGCATTAAACTAGGACAGACACATTAAACGGATGACTTTCTTCTGAAATTTGACTGCGCAATCACAAGAGTTTGCGCAAGCAAGAATGCCATACAGCAGTTGTGGCAGAAAAAAGTGAGTAATGAATAAGTAAAAGGTCGTGTTGTGCTATATATTTTTGAAGTCTTTTCAGCATCCCTATAATCCAAGAGAGTTTATTCGCAATTTTATTTACATGGACATGCCAGTTTAAATTGTCTTGACTTTTCTGACCCAGAAAAGCAAACTCATTGGTTTCTTCAATGTTTTTATTTGCGACTTAAAGATTTAAATCTATGTTACCAACTTACTGCTGGGGAAAATGAGATATCAAAAATTTAGTCTTTGAAACACTACAAGAAAGTTTATTAGTCACTAGCCACTGATGCACTCTTTTAGTTCAAAATTTATGTTGTTTACGACTTGATCAATGCTGCAATATGCATTGAAATTGACAGAGAGATACAGTTGTATTGTCGGTACTAAATTTTGATGATGCCCAAGGCAAGTCATGAATGTTAATTATAAACAGAAGGAGGAAGTCCTGAAGCGGAACTCTGAGGTACGCCGGTACGAACGGGTGACGGTTTGCAGGAAACATCTTCAACTAAATAGATAGATGGATGGATCATCAAACATTGCACTGCATGTTGAACGGTATAAACCTGGTACTGTAATTTATAATTAGTGAACGTGTAACGATTTGGAGGAAGCACCGTCAACTAGATAGATGGATGGAACATCAAACATTGCACTGCATCTTGGAGGGTATAAACCTGGTATTGTAATTTATTATTATTAAACGGGCAACGATTTGGAAGAAGCATTGTGAACTAGAAAGATAGATGAATGGAACATCAAACATGTCCCACTAAGCCATTGCACTGCATGTGAGAGCCCAAAACCTTGAGGTCCCTTGGATCTGCCGGAATCCGAACCCCGTACCCCTCGCACGGAAAGCGGGTACCGCAACCATTCGGCCGCGGTGACTCTAAATCGAGTTGCAATCTTTAAATATCTCTCAAACCAATTAAGTGGAGTACCATCGACCCCCATCATACTGTATTTTATGTAGGAGAATATTGTGGTCCAGAGTATCGAAGGCATTAGGAAGATCAAGATTGATTCCGACAGGTAATTTATCTGAATCCATAATCTGCAATATTCTGTCAATAAATTCGAGAGCAGAGGCCTGAGTTTAGTGTAACTTCTAAAAGCTGTGTTGGCTTTTGTAGAATAAATTTATGTATAGTACAGGTTCAGATGAGAACAATTTGACTTACCCCTGAACCAGTATGTGCCCTTTATAGCTGGATAGCTTATCCCAGTTAAACCACCTGCCAGTGTATAACTGAACTAAAAACAAACCGGGGCATAATATTCAGTCCCAATGATTGTAAAATAAACAGTTGCAGCTAGACCACCTGCACAAACGAAGGGATGTCCTACCAAGTACTGCAACAATGGGCATCCTGCACCAGAACTGTAAAACAAACCCTATGATGACACCTACTCCTCACTTTGAAAGTCTCCAAACAATGAAGCTGTATTTCACTGCCAACCCTGAGTCAATGTTTCAACGTAATGTGTCAGGTTTGTGACATTTGAGAATGCACTGTCAAGTTTGAGTAATTTTTTGATATTGAAAAAATATGCGTTTAAGAATGTGAGAAAAGAATGAAAGTTTTTAGCATTTATGTCAAAAAATAGTTATCAAAACATAATTTTTGACTTCTCACAAACCATTGCTCAATTTCACTTCTTACATGATGGGACGGTATCTCGTCGGGTCGGTAACTACACTAACTATATTTGGTCAAATGGTCACGCGCCAATGATTTTGCATTTTTGTTTTATTTATTTATTTATTTATTTATTTATTTATTTATTTATTTATTTATTTATTTATTTATTTATTTATTTATTTATTTATTTATTTATTTATTTATTTATCTATCTATCTATCTATCTATCTATCTATTTATTTATTTATTTATTTATTTATTTATTTATTTATTTATTTATTTATTTATTTATTTATTTATTTATTTATTTATTTACGATTTTTTTTGTTTATGTTATTAGCAAAATATGAAGAAGAAAAAAATCTCAGAAGCCGCCAAGCCGTTTACTTCGAAATTGTATAGAGAAACTATTGAGGACCCCCTAGCCGTACCCTGTTCAACAAGTGGGAATGCCATTTTTTGGGTACGAATTTCTGAATGTTTTGCTGTATTCGACTTCTTCATCAGAAGCGTCACTCATATACTTCTAAAACCGGATGGAAATTTAGCTCCCTGGAAGTGTTAAACCAAGATGCTTACTAGGTACTGAAACTTTCGATTCCGGATTTTTTAAAGATTATGTGCCAGTTCGGGGACATTTCGGTGCATGCATACATTCCTGTGAATTACTGTGTAAGTCAATGGGGCTCGCAATGGGAAGTCACATTTTCGACTTCTCCAAAACCACGACACAGTTTCACTTTAAACTTGGTGGGGATGTCTCTTAAGTAGGTGTCTACAAAGTTTGTTCAACTGGTCATGCTCCAATGATTTTTCGATTTTATGAATTTTTGTTTATTTACTTTTTTTGCCAAAATCTTTAAAAATCATGCGCCAAAACCGCATAGGAAATTGCTTCGGAATAACACAGGGGCACAACTGGAGAAAACGAAACTTTAATATGTTCAACAAGCTGCGCTTCAATTGTGTATTTACTTTTTCAGAATTTTGTGTGTTTTCGCTATTTTCGACTTTTGTTTCGGTGCTGAGCTTTAATATTCTTTTTAGATTTGTTTTAATGAATTTTATGCTAAATTATTGGCAAATTCCTCCAATAATCCTCTTCTGCATAACTGTTTAGCCAATTGCTTTGCACTTGGAAAGAAACGCTTCTATGGATCTTCTGGCCTTAATTTATTCAGCAGGGCAGAATGCATTTTTTTTTTTGTTTTTATACGAGCTTGTGTGTGGTTTCCTATTCTCAACTTCTCCAAAAGCGTCTTTTTCCATGATTTTTAACATTTTTTACTCATTTGGGTACCTGTGGGTTAATGCATACACTCCTATTGATTACGCTGTGAGTCAATGGGGATTGAATAGAAATTTGCAGTTTGTGCATTTAAGGTCGGCTGAGCATCGGACTGCCACAGTTCTCTTGCTACCATAATGTTTGTACACTATTTACTTGACCCCATAACTCTTTTTACACTGGCAGTGTATACTAAAAATCTCTTATGGTCCGTTAACATATGACTCTTGCATATCAGTTAAAAAAGTGTGCATTCCAATAGTTTTGGTCTATACAAGCATTCAGGTTTTATTTTCCATAATCAGAAACTCTCGTCTCTCTTGACGATCACCATTTTTTTTGTTTTAAGCGTCATGCTTGGTTGCTTTGCTTGTTCGTAATACAGAAGGGTAAAGCGCACGGGCCCTGTTTATGAACACTCTTTATTTCATAATCCATTTAATCTGAGGGCTGGTTCAACATTTTCATCATTTTTGAATTAGTACTTACAGTACGCAAGGGGGGGGGGGGTTAAATGGGTCTGTACACTTTCACAGAATATGGAAAATGATGGTCAATTTTTGGCCTGTTTTGTGCAATTTGCTATGAGTTTTTTTGGAAAATCATCATTTTTAAAGTACTAATTTGGGGGGGGTGGTCATAAAATTTAGTACCCTTAATACTAATTCAAAAATGATGATAATGTTAAACCATCCCTAACTGACTGGTTTTTTGAGTCACAACTCCTGGGAAATTGACATGTAACTACAGAAACCAAAGTGAATTGTCAATGTATATGTAACACTTTTTAAGCTGCCTCCATCATTCAGGTACATCTGTTATTAAAGTGCTAAGACTTTCAAGGACCGAATATATTTCGGCATGAAGGCCACTCTCTCTCTCACACACACACACTCAAATATATACATTATATATACACATAATACACACACACACACACACACACACACATATATATATATATATATATATATATATATATATATATATATACCGCAGAACGTCCCGATTAAGACCACCTAAGTATAGAATTTAAGAGAAAATGAAACTGTTTCAGTGCCACATTTTGGACACAGTCAACAGCTTACCTCGACGCGCTTTGGGCGCATTGGAAAGTCTAATATATATATATTTTACTCAGCAATGTCATCTCTGTTCAGATTTTACTGTGTGTTATTTGCGTGTCTGGTTACACGCGATAGATACAAACTCCGGCCTGTCAGTGTCATAGGCAACTGATGTCAGAAATTTCCTGTGACACACACTTGTTGTTCGGAGAAGAATGAAGCTTTTTGACTCAAAAAAATTCAAATGTCCTGAGACACCCCCACATTATCAATACCCGCAATTCATGAGCTAAGTTCTCTACGGTTCATGTCCGCTCCCGTGACATCCGCCTGGAACTTGTGCAGACATGTCACAAACATTGCATCCTCGATGCCCCTGGCATCGTCCCTCGCATCGATGAGGAGCTGTCTGCGTAGGTTTACTACACACCAATGCAACAAATAAAATGAGTTAAATTGTATTTAGAGTGTGTGTCAACACACACTTTTCTGTTTATCCTGAAATTCTTTCTTTCTTTCTTTCTTTCTCTCTCTCTCTCTCTCTCTCTCTCTCTCTCTCTCTCTCTCTCTCTCTCTCTCTCTCTCTCTCTCTCTCTCTCTCTCTCTCTCTCTTTTCTTTACCAGCGAATTTGTCCGACACTTTTCTCGGACACTATTATGCATACAGCTCCAAACTTGGGACGATTGTACTTCCATACAAGAGGTTGGACCTTTTTATACCAAGGAATTTAAAACAAAAGTTGTAGCAATTTAAATTATGCTAATTAGCAGCATTCAAAATTTTATAATTTGAATATCTTCAAGACTATTATAGATAGAGATGTCATTTTTACTTCTACTAGGGTGTTATTGACCACTGCGAATGTAATATATCTAAAACAAACGTTGTAGCAATTTTAATTATGCTAATTAGCAGTATTCGAAATTTTCAATCTTGAATAGCTTCAACACTGTAAACGATACGATATCATTACAACTTCTAGTAGGGGGTTGTTGACCATTGCACACCTAATGAATTAAAAATAAAGGTTGTAGCAATTTTAACTAAGTAAAATAACATTATTAAAAATTCTAAATCGTGAATAACTTCAAAATTATTATAGATAGAGATGCCATTCTAACTTCTACTCCTGTGTTATGGATAGTTGTACATTGCCATGCCAGTATGCTCTGAAAACACACACACTGATTTGCTATGCAGCAAATCATCTTTTCTAGTTTGTAACGCTTTTTACTTTTCTCGTTTGTGTTCGTGGGTGTGGGAGCTGAGAGTGGTTGCAATGATAAAAAAAAGGAAGAAGAAGAAGAAGAAGAAGAAGAAGAAGAAGAAGAAGAAGAAGAAGAAGAAGAAGAAGAAGAAGATTGTAACTCATCATCTGATATCGAACCAGGTGAATACAAGTATGTTATCATGGAAAACCATAGTTCTGATAACCTGTGAATGCTAAACGGTTTGCAAACTCCACGGTTAATGTTTCGCCACCGAATCGAGCACGGAAATTAAGTTATCCCATGTAGATGCCAGATAGCTTCCCAACGCTGCCCGTCCAGATAGAGAATTTGCTCCTTCGTACTCAGACCACCCTCTGAGCTTTCGTCCAGCTCACCGTAAAGCTTCGTCAATCAAATTAATAAAATTCTTCCTATCTCTTAAAAGATTGGTTTTCTGATACACCGAGAATTTATTCCGGACATTTTTCGTGGACTATTGTTTTGGTAATGTCTGTGGTGATTTTCATGGGAATTTGAGTGACCGTCCCACCGTACTTGGTGCTAAAAAGGCAGGGCAATTTTGCTGTCCATTAGTGGCTTTTAACCCGACTAGAAAAATCGTCATGATACACAGGAACATTGCCATGCTAGGTTCACTCTCCTTAAGTTTTTTTTCTTTGTTTTGTTTCATTTCGTCAATTAGTTAAGTTTTGTTTCATTTCGTCAATTAGTTAACGTAGTCGTTTAGGAAGCGTACCCAAAAGTAATGAGTTAATGTACACATGACACCATTATACCCCATTAATTGTAACTTTGAATCCTTTTGGACTTGGTTCCAAAAAAAACAAAGGGAACATCGAGCCATTACTACGCTTAAATATAACATTCAGGCATGTTGAATAAATAACTTAAAAAGAAACGTCCTGCAATAAGCAGAACATTAGTTCCCGAGGGCTTTCAAAGTTGCGCATATTCTCGCATATATTTGGGACCAAAGCGGTACATTTTTGCAAAGTGCTAAGGGTGTGATTAAATTAGCGACCCAATATGTTTTAATTGGTGCATTTGAGAAAAACTAATTTCAAATTAAATATGTGTAAGGCACATGAAAGTAAATTTTAAGCACTTTAGATTTGATTCAACATGCTATACAAAAGAAAAGGTAAATTCCCAATCCTTGTTGCGATGGTGCGTCAACCTTTTTCTGCATTGTTTCTTAGGGAACTTATTCTTCTTTCTTTCTTTCTTTCTTTCTTTCTTTCTTTCTTTCTTTCTTTCTTTCTTTCTTTCTTTCTTTCTTTCTCTATCTGTCAATCAATTTATCTACTAACATATCTATCTATCTATCTATTTATCTATCTATCTATCTATCTATCTGTCTGTCTGTCTGTCTGTCTGTCTGTCTGTCCGTCCGTCCTTCCGTCCGTCCGTCCGTCCATCCATCCATCCATCCATCCATCCATCCATCCATCCATCCATCTATCTATCTATCTATCTATCTATCTATCTATCTATCTATCTGTCTGTCTGTCTCTCTGTCTATCTGTCTGCCCGGCCGCCTGCCTGCCTACCTGTCATCCTGTCCGTGCATTCATCCATCTTTCAAGCTATCTAACTAGCTGGCTGTCCGCTTATGTGTATGTGTCAGTCTACCTCTCTGTCTGTTTTTCGATCCGTGTCTGTCCTTATGTTGGTCTGTATAATTTGTGCTTTTCAACCTGCCAACATATGTGTATCGGCAGCTTCAATGATGTGACACCTGTTGAAAAGACGCAGCTGGTGCTCTTCCGTATTGTTCTGTTAACCTTTTGTTGACATTCCCATTTTCTGCACTCAGGCTGTTTGTAAGTGGGACAAAATCATAACGTTGGGCAAGCAAGCAGCCACTTCACTGGGCAAAGATTGACTTCAGAGTCTCTTGAAAAGACAGGTAAATTTCAAATGTGGCCGTTCAATTGCCAGATTGTCTAGGAGGAGGCTATATTATTATTTCATACCTCATGTCGGCCAAAACAGATAAAACATATTTCATTTTCTATATTTAACTATCATCGTTTTGAGAGTAAGATAGACGTAACATTTTTTACAGGGCGCTGAGATGCACGTCCCCAAAGTCAATGATAATCAGTTCACCTGTTTGAGCACTCGGTTTCACCAGCGAATGAGGCGGATAAATGTGGGATTTTATGGGAAAATGTACATTACTAGATTGAGAGTGCAGTGAAGTCTAACACCAGTTTATCATAATTAACCTATAAGCTTTGCAGAACTTGAGTCCTTGATCCCTCTTCTTTTGATACTGAGTCATCACTTTTCATGAGCCATTTCGAATGTTCAGCTCATCAACTAATATAGTACAAAAAGAGCTTGCTGTGAAAAAATATTCTAAATGAGTAAGTGCTTGCTCATATTGGAAGTCACATCAAAGATTATTTCTTATTTTCTTGAAAGCCACCTTTTACATACATGGTGTACCTACAGTATAATTGAGCCTGAATTTAGTTTAATTCCAATGTACTTATTTATACTGGATAACCAAGTAATACAACATACTTAGAAATGGCTCTCCAGACACAGAGAGATGCACAATGGTATGTACAAGACACGCAGGGCAACCAGTGCATTATTCAGGACAGATCGAATGTTAAATAGAAAAATTATACGCAATCATCAGCAATCAACAGAATAAATTACAAATGATGTGCTTTAATATTGTGAAGATTTTTCAAGATTACAATGGTAGAAGACTAGCATAAATTGAAACGGTTGACTTTGGGAGGAAATTGTACACTGCTAATTGACTCAATGATCTCGAAAAGCAGACTATTATGTCCCAGAAAAGTAAGAAACAAAGTTGCATAAAATAAAAACCATCTTTTAGAACCAGAAATCAAATTTTGAACATCAGTAAATGTTTCTAAATTTTCCCCATTGGCGATATTATCGTTCCCATGGGCAAAATAAACAAGTAATATATCGCCTGCTATGTGGACAACTAAGCTCTGTGCCAAACTATTGCAAACTGTTCGTACCAACGTTCCTCTATTGCTAGACAATATACACTTGTTAGGCTGTACATGTTCGCATAATTCCCAACCGGAAGCATATTTAAACAGTGAAGATAAGAGTTTGCTTGAGAAAATGCCCCAAACAGCTGAGTATGAATAATATTGGGAAATCTTTTGCCATGATAATAACGACTAGGAACTGGATAAGAGAGTACTTTCCAGGTTTGATTTCAATTGAGTTAATGGAACAGATTGTCTTATATCATCCAAGAGATCCTTCCGGAGTATGATGGTAGAAGGTAGGATATAATCTCCAAAACGTTCATTTGGATATTTGGTTTGTCTCAAACTGCAGCGGTTACTAACGTGAAGAGTGTCCTCACCAGTATTGACTGGGTCAATGTTCGAAAGATAAGCCGGGGCCAGTCTGTCGATTATTTTGTTGAGCAATATCAGTTCGAAGTATTGGAAACTTAATAAGATGGACATTCATTGTGGTAGAGGATTATTCCTAAATGAGTATGATAAATACTTTCGGGGATGACAGAATTGGCCAAGGAACAGCCGACGGTGGCAAAGTTTGTTTCGTTCTGTGGAAAACAAAAGAGCTACAGACTTGCTTGTATTGAAGGTAGCCTTTCACTGTTTGCCCCAAACAAAGTTTCTGTAAAAGTCAGTATTTATGTGAATAGGATAAATGAGACGGTCATGTTTGATCTCAAGTATGGTGGTATCATCAGCAAGCAGTTTTATATCAAATGAAACATCATCTGTTATATCATTTATGCATACCAGGGGCAGCAGGGGTCCTTTCTGAGGAGAATTTTGATATTGACGTTTTCAATCAAGTTTTTGTCCTGAAATCTCTTATCGCGTTTTCTGGAATGTCTTCTGCGACATCATTACATTTTAAAACTTCTTTTGAATTGTGCTCTTAACACCTAGTTGAGACCTCTGCCCTCACAAATGTTGATAACGCCAAAGAATTAAACATTTTTTTATGTAATCAACCGTCTACTTTTCCATGGCGGACCTCACCTTCATACGGTTAGTGTGGTGTATATCAACACTTTGCTTGTCCTCACAACGTTCGTGAAAGAAGATTTTTCCCAAACATTGAAACATAAAGTGACACGGAAAGGCAGAAAACCTATTGAGCTCCTTTGAAGAATCGGCTTTTGTCTTCACGCGCAAATACCAATATACATTTATGATTGACCATGGATTAATGCAGTGTTTACATGCACACAACAGCCTAAAAATCCTGCATGTTTTCATCGCAAAAACCATATATCTCATGTCGTTTAAGTACCAGTGTACGCAAGCACAGAAGAAAGTAATGGACATGCAACTATTACGACAACTGTTTTCAAAGAAGCAAAGGGATAAGGTGCTGGGTGTCACAGAGCATAGTACCAGGAATATCATAGTTGATACTTGGGTCGACTCCCATCCTTTTTTCTTGATCTTAATAAAGATTAATTGTCTAACTTACTGATATTCCCTGTGTACTTGCTTATATAAATTTGTTTACATGTATAATCTCAATAAGATATGCTCCTCTTGATTAAATGGAAGTGGGTGCATTCCAATGGCTTTGCGCTTGCCAGACATTCCAACTTTATGTACGTTAATTACTAAAGTTCGTATTTCCGTTTCAATGATCAGCATTTTTCATTGTATATGCGTCATATTAGGTTGATCTGTCCATTTATAACTTTACTTGGCAATGCTTCACACTGTTCGTATGCAAGCACATTAGTCCCTTATAGTGCTATAGTCTAAATATCCAAACACCTGCCCTATTTTTCAGACAGCAGTTAGCTACTAGTGTATTAAACTCTACTTTCGCTTCCTGTCTCAACACACACACACACACACACACACACGCACACAACACACACACACATATATATATATATGTATATAATATATATATATATATATATATATATATATAATTATATATATATATATATATATATATATATAATAGTATAATATATATA
>OZ026626.1:67710762-67713262 GCA_964020975.1 Hermodice carunculata | reverse complement strand
TTCTTTTTCGTCCCTCAATACTTTATCCTCATAAACAAGTGATGGAATAATACTGGCTTCAAGTCGTCTAGTGTTTGACTATACTACTCTAAAAGCAAATATCATGTTTTCACAGCAATAATTTCGATAACGTCGGAAAGAAGCCCAACAAAAAGTGTGTGTGTGTTTGAAGTCCTTGCTTAGTTATTAAACATTTTTATCTTTCAGTCTACCGGGCACTGTAGAGAGTTGTATGCCGACTGGTTGTCACATCAAAATGTAAAAAGGGATATTAGGTATCGTTTCGTTCATTTGGCTATGATAAGATACCTTTCACTTCAAAATTACATGAAACTTCGGCTATCTGAAAACAATAGTCCCATTGCCTAAAGCCATGAAAAGATGCTTTCGCGATAACCACATTGTTGACGTTTGAAGACAAGAAGATTTTAAAAAATAAAATGAAAAAAAAAAACGAAATGAATGAGCTGATACAGTGCAATGGTCATTGGTCTAAACGGCATGTAGTACTTAAATACTTTTTATAAGCTTTGGTTTAGCTAAGGTGATGTTGTGATGTTATCTAAACAGGTAGCTGCACGCTGTTGCTGATTTTCTGCTGGGTTCCTGAAAAGGTGATTAAAGTCAGAAATACAAAAATGGCTTCTCTCTCTCTCTCTCCCCCCCCTCTCTCTCTGTCTCTCTCTCTCTCTCTCTCTCTCTCTCTCTCTCTGCCGCTGCCTTTACGTTTTTTTCTGTTCTTACTTTTGATCCTATATATGACATCTTTGCAGTAGCAGCCTCTGTCAATTGACAGGTACTCAAGAAGACCTGGCTGCTGTCCGCCCGCATTGTTGAGCATTCTCGACATTTTTTGTCGGCTCCACTTTGGCTGCGAGGGAATCAGATAAATTTTAAGGGAGGACAAGTGAGCTGGCCATTACCCGATAGGACGTGGCAGCGATTGATTTCAGAATCCATTGTGGAAAAAAGTAGATAAGAAAGTCGTCAATTCTATTGTAAGATTTTCGTCCGGTAGGTAACATTACTCCATTCTTACTCTGATCGACCAAAAAGAACCACGCATATTGCATTGCTTCTCTTAAACTCTGATCTTTCTGGAGGTAAGACATGATTAACATTATTGAGTAAGGCTGTGGCGCATAGAGACAAACACAAGAAAGAAAGCATTTACAGGTTTATATACCCAACAAAGAAATATTCATCTAATCTTTCTTCATCATTTCCCAGGTTGCTGGAGCGCTGGGTTGTATTTGTGTAACAAGCGGACCAAAAACAGATTTTCGTAAGAAGATATTTAGCTGAAGATTACTGTAAAGGCAAAAAGGAGTTTACGGGAATTACTGTAATAAGATTTACAACACTTATTCGCCCTTGATCCATCTTCTTTTAATACATAGTCATCATTTTTGCAAAAAAGGAATCTTTCAAGTATTAAGGTCATCAACTTGATCCTACAAAAGTGAAAGATTTAATGAAAGCAGTTATGTTAACTGTGTAACTATAGGCGCTTAGTGGAAGGTGGATCAGACAGCACAGGAATAAAATGCTACATTGAATGAATATAGTGTAGGTGTGTCAAAGATTAAGAATCAAATCGGGACTAGCCAGTCTTAATTGGTACTTTGACCCAGTTTTGTTTATTAAATGAAGAAAAAAAAACACTATTCTGATTATTTTCCTTCATGGATGATGTAAGCGACATTATCGAGTCCACTAGTGCGCTAAATAAACAGTCAAGTACGATTTTCTTGCTAACTGTTCGAGGAGGGAATAGAATGGAGCAACTTGGTCTTCCATTGGCCGTATCGATAGGACCAGGTGTTGTGCCTATGGATTTGACCATGGTTATTTGACCGTATGTAGAGCAAAAAAGGTTCGACATTGCTTCATTCACCCAGCTGGTGTGCCAAGAAAATTCGACCGGGCTGATCTGTCGCGCTGGTGTGCCAATAAGGTTCAACCGTACTCTGTTTGCCCATCTGTTGTGCCAATGAGGATCTACCATGTTTTATTTTCCCAGTTGTTGTGCTAGTATGGTTTGACAATGCTTCAGTTGCCCAGTCGTGGCGGCAATAGGATTTGATTGCGCTAATTTAAGTTTCCCAGGTGTTCTGTCAATAGGATTATGGTCATAACATCTATCTGCCCAGCTGTTGTGGCAATAAGGTTCGTTTTCCATACATATTCGTCAAGCTGTTGTGCAAACATAATTAAGCCACGCTTACTTTGCCCAGCTGTTGTGTCAATAGGGCTCACCCTGGCTTATTTGCCCAAGCTGTTGTGTCAATAGGGCTCACCCTGGCTTATTTGCCCAAGCTGTTGTGTCAACAGGGCTCACCCTGTCTTATTTGCCCAAGCTGTTGTGTCAATAAGGCTCACCCTGGCTTATTTGCCCAAGCTGTTGTGTCAATAGGATTCAACCATACCTTATTCTTCTATCTATTGTGGCAATAGGATTTAACCTTTCTTACCTTGCCCAGATGTTAGTCCAACAAGG
>OZ026626.1:67665762-67705762 GCA_964020975.1 Hermodice carunculata | reverse complement strand
ATACATATATATATATATATATATATATATACATATATATATATATATATATGAGTTTGATACTCGCCTCTATTTCTTTGTCAAAGGAATAAAGGTTTAGTTTTTCTATTTTGCAAGGCTCAGGAGCAAAAAAAAAAATGGAAATCGTTACTTTCGGTGGTAATTGCTCGTTGGAAGTAGAACAACCTAACTCTATAGTGCAATTGATTTCACCCACAATTAATTTTCCCCTACATTGCAACATCCTTATTTTTTTCAGATTTACATAAATCAATAGAGTCAATATATTTATGGTTATTTGAGCAGGGCCACATTGACTCCCCCCCCCCCCCCCTCCCCGAGATCTATGGCTTTCACCAAGACTTCCGTCAGATCATTTTGAATACAACAAATAGCCCTTGAATATGGGCTTTTAGTCTTATAATAGCTCTGTGGAACTGCGCAAAATGATCGTTCAGACAGCCAAGCGCGTCGAAAATTTACAGGTGACACAGTATACATCTTCTGGAGTGCAGGGTTTATGTACTCGAACTCGCCAATGATATAACGCATCCACAACATTAATTTTGGCGTTCTGGTAGGCGTTGTCGTGCTAATTTTCAGACGGAGACATGGGAGTTTTTGAGTCCCTGGGAGTCCTAAGTAGTTATCAGGTGGTGAAATGATGTAAAGGCAGTATATGTTTAAGGCATCCTGATATGCGCTAAATAAAATCTTATCTTGCCATGAATTGCAGAAACAAGTTTTCCAGTCCCTTTTTAATTGTTGTTTGTAACTTGAGATGAATAAGCGTATCAAACTGCTATTCATTGATGTTGGTTCTTGATCTGCATACCACATTAAATGCTACACAACGCAAACCTGTATATCATATATAGTCATCTCGATAATTATCACACTGCATTCTTCCTCTCTAATGATACATCATGCCAGCGCCACAAAATCCGTGAATAGTGTCCGTTTAAACTGACATTTAATGGTTTGGTAGTAATTAGTTTTATTTATCTTTCCCTGTTCGAATTGTACTCAAACTTCCAAACTAAAAAAGGAATATATTCAAGCGCTGGAGTGCGAAGAAACGTCAAGTGAAACGTAAGACGGAACGTCAATTCTAAAACTAACGCCAGTGGTTTTGGGTTGTCATGAAAGTAATCATGCAAATATCACAATGCCAGCTCTAACACGACTTGGCAAACAGTGCATCATTTTTTACCAAAGTCTGTCTACCCTTACTGTAGAATGAAATCGAAAATATGTTGATCAATTCCCGTGAAGTTTGGAGTTCGCTTGACTTTAATTTAGATTTTTCTTCAGTCAGCATTTTTACATTTCATCTGATTAATCTCTTTTGAGTTCAGCAATCCCAGGTTCTGAGTCTTACAAGCATTGATGCACAACACGAAATTCTATAAAGTTGTCAAAACACCTTATACGTTGAATATAACATAATATGTTTTATGTATAAGATAGTCCCAAGGTCTTGTTTATACAGTAAATATTCTTTTAGTGCCTTTGCTTTCCTTCGGAGAGTCAATAACTTTAAGATATTGAAAAGAGAAATCCCAAGGAAATTAATGTACTTTTGGTGCGATATTGCAGGCACCTAAACTGCCTTTTGTATAAATATTGCTTGAAATATAAAACCCCCAGTAAATGAAAAAGAGTCGTTATCCCTGTCGCAGGTGTTCTGCAGTGCGTTATGATATTATTGCTTCGGACTCAAATCATTGTTCTCTGTGCATTCTATGTATAAGCTGCCCTTTTTTGGCCGTGATTTGATATATTTATTGAACTGACGAAATGCATTTTGTAGAAAAGACTTTCATTCCGCGGTGCCGTAAGTAAATATATATATATATATATATATATATATATATATATATATATATATATATATATATATATATATATATATATATATATATATATATATATATATATATATATATATATATATATATATATGCACATTTATATGGGAACTACTGAAGTAACATGTGGAAGAATTCAGACAGAATAAAGATTCCATCAGAAATGAATAACTAATGTATAAGATGGACTCTTCATTAATCAAAAAAAAAAAAAAGAGAGAAGAAAAAAACAGACGGAAATTAGATGTCAAATTTATGTCCTCTTCGAGGCTGTTTCAAAAGAGTGATTATATTTTGCGAGACAAAAAGCATTCCAACAGACAAGCAAGCCATCTTTCGATTTAGAGCCATATAATTCAATCTCTTACTTCTATTATCCCCCCTCTTACAGTTTTTTTCTTGATGTACCACATCATCAGGTTTAGGGGAAGTATCTTGTGGCGTGGATGCACACAGATGTGTTATGAGAGCGTTTGCCTATTGCAAGGTCTGTGACAAAGTATCTGAAGCCAGACTTTCGTCGAGTCACCGGTAAATTAGATTTCTAGAGATGACGCCTCATTTAGTTCAACTTTATCAGGAGCATTACCTGAGCGCAATAAGGCTGCCGGATATCCATTTGCTTTTATTATTATTATTTTTTTAATAAAATCAGTGCAAAAGAAAACTTCATAACTCGCGTATTAAGAAATTACATAGCATTTCACCTGTACAAAAACATGCACCCCATCTTCACACTCTGCTATTCAATATGCAAAGAGTTCTTTGATGTCTCGTCTTGCAGTTGGCATGAAAATTAGATTTAACCAACACAGGTATTGGGTTTATCCTTAACCCTATTATCGTATCGTATCATATGAAGACAAAGGGAGATAGGCATGGGGAGAAAATGTCAAGTCGCCAACTTGTCTTACAAGGACATTTCTAATCACCTCACGTGAGCCCTCAAAACTCAATATATTATCACAATCGATGTTAAATGGTAATTTTAGATTTGCATACAATATTGGAAGAATATGGCATTAAAAAAACAAAACAAAACAAAAACAAAAAAAACAAAAACAAAACTAAAAAAACCCAAAAAATCCCCCCAAAAAACCAACAAAAACAAACAAAACAAAACAAAAGCAAAACAAACAAACAAACAAACAAACAAAAAAAACGAGTCTGATGGGACACACAAAGATCATGTGATTTAACTTTCTCAATTAGCCTCACGAACCGATTGACTTGGGTGTCCAGGACGACGTGAAAGATGATATCCAGTGCAAATCAAAAATTGAGATAAGCCTCAATGTATAAATTATCATTAAACCATTATGCCTGGAAGATTAATTCCGAATTCATATGTATGCATCGGTCCCAATTTGTATATGTTATAGCTGTTAAACATTGAAGCATAAACCCTAGCACGAACAAGAGGTGTTAAGCGATGAAAGGGAGTGGCTTAATGACAAATATCTTGCTTGCAAAACTTAGTAACAGCAGAGGACGATTCGAATACCAGATGGTCACACAGTAGATATGTGCAAGAAATGACAGAATGGAACCACACATGACTCATTCATATAAGTAAGTTTTTCCAGCCAAAATCGCGTGCCCTGTCGCTAGGTAAGCGTGCCGTTCTTTCGCTATGATTTGGGCGAACTAACAGACACACAAGCGGTGCAGCTAGTTTTTCTTGAAGTAAAAAATACTTGATTAAAAAAGCTGCTTTTAAGTTCAAGGAGCATGTAAAAGATATAGCAACCATTTAAACTTTTTACACAAAAAAATATTTTACTGCTACCATATTTACAAAGCAATAATTTTGTTCTCTTTGATATAGGGATCTGCCCGCACATACAGGCACTTCCTTGTTGACCTATACGGATAGGAACAGCGCCGCAGCTCATGTGATTGGCGTCCAATATTATCACTAATAATCAAATTGCGAGAGAGAGAGAGAGAGAGAGAGAGAGAGAGAGAGAGAGAGAGAGAGAGAGAGAGAGAGAGAGAGAGAGAGAGAAGAGAGAGAGAGAGAGAGAGAGAGAGAGAGAGAGAGAGAGAGAGAGAGAGAGAGAGAGAAGAGAGAGAGAGAGAGAGAGAGAGAGAGGATCACATACATACATATGAATGAGTTCCTTTGGTCTTGGGCATCTTTCTTTGAACCACTTTTAATTTATGTTTTGTAACAAAACAGCGCATCCTATTCTACACCATAAGGTTGCAAGTGTTACGCGTTTGCTTATACTTAAGGTTTGTAGATGTAACATTTCCATGCATATGAGGCCAGATGAACTCAGTGCAGATAGAAAACATGTAAAGTCCGGCTTTTACGTTAAGGTAAATCTATTTGGCAAAAAATTCTGTGCGGAATTTTTGCCTTTGAAACCAGAAATGGGTAATATGTGCGCGAATGCGCTCGTACTTGCATATTTTGGTGGAGCACCGAATGTTGTGGCAGTAAGTTAACAGGGTTGTGTCCGGAACATATTTCCACCTTTTTCCGGTCTGTTGTGAGCAGCAGGCCGGAACTGACAACTGTAATTCGATGCTCAATTTGTCATTTATACCAATTATTCGAATACCATGATTCCGTCTGTAACTGGTACAGAAATGGACATCAAAGTTTTTGCCTTTTAAGATTTGTATTCCATTTCTAAATACATTAAGAGCATGTCTGCAAAGCCATGCTTCCTTGTACACAAACAAAATACAAACCTAATCATGTCTAAAGTAAAAATGACTGTGACAATTATCAGATTAGAGAGTGTCATTATCATATCCAAAACGTAGTCCTAATAAAACAAATCCAAGGCAATTCCGACCAAAGGCAATGTTCCTTGGTATGTTAAGCTCACTCACATAAATTTATAGTTCGTCTGTATCCAAAAGAGTCCAAAAGGTCCATCTCCAGGTCCATTCGGCAAAAAAAGCCATGTCTAGTTTTAACATGACAAGAAAACAAAACATTTGTTTAAAAATATAGGCCTATTCCAGTAAATTGGTTTGAACAGTTCCATCATTCATGTTCATAGAGAACCGTACAATTCATGAAAAGGGACCAGAGTCTGCAGAGCAGTAGATAATTTGCAAGCACAGTTTCCAAATTTGTCGAAAATATCAATAAAATAGAGCATTTAAAAAATACAGGTTGCAATCACCGTCTCAACTATGATCATTATCCATACAAATCCACAAAGTGACACTAACACCAACATGAATCCATCAAAAAGCCCATAGGCCTAAAATAGCCATCAACAAGAATCCGAACGATGTCATGATACAATTCGATGTGTTTTAGACATGTAGCTAAAGGCATGATGCTGTTTTAAAGGCGATGAACTAAGAATGTCACCAAAAGATTTTTTTTGGAATGTGGAAGTATGGTTTTCAAAATTAATACAATATCAGAATTTGCAAGTACACTGGTTCAAATGTCAAACGGCAGCCCAAAACAAGTGACATCAGCCTTCAAATCGCAAAACAGAGTCAAAAATTGCAAGAAGAGTAGTCAAATTGCATTATAATAGCCAAAACTTAAAAGCAAAGCAATCATATTTCAACTATGGTGTGCATTAGTATTTTTGAAAGGATAATTAAATGTTCAAGAAAGCATAGAATCCCACAAGTCGTCTAATAAGCCATTTATTAAGGTAATTATTTATAATTAAAAATGTAGTGTGCCATTGTTAGTCATCTTCCAGTCAGCTAAGCATAATGTAAATGTAATTCATGGTTCTGTAAAGTTCAAAAGGTCATAATGTTTAACACTCCTAATTATTTTAAAAGTTTTATGAAGACAGACAGAGAGAGAGAGAGAGAGAGAGAGAGAGAGAGAGAAAGAGAGAGAGAGAGAAATCATGTTGAAATCCCTAAAGGTAACTGTAACTGCAGCTGCCTTCCATGTAACAGTTTTACATTTTTTTTTCGTTGATGATCAGACAGATGTCAACTTGTCAGTAAGCTGATTTGGATGCTAATTATTTATACACAAAAAAGTGGGTGGAAAAAGTCAAAATTTTATAAATTTACCGTTTTGTTCAAAGTAACCATGTATCAGCTGCACATGAAACACTTCGAGCCAACCTGGCATGATTTTCACAATGAACTATGCTCATCAGACTATTATGAAAGCAACATCAGTACCACTGCATTTGGAGCACTTACTACACTGCAATATATGCAGAATATGCCTGAATTCATTGTATTATGCATACTCTTCAATGCAACGATTCGCTTTATGTGCCAAACGAAGGGTCAGTGCTAAGCACATTTGGGCTTATACGAGTGACAACTCTAAAGTATATCAACCTTAGGGTGTTTCCTTGCTCCATGTTTGCATTAAATCTAAATTTATTGCGTAAAACACTGGACGCATACACATGGTTGTTCACTTCAATGACCTAGCCCTCGGATAATGTTATGAATTGGGAGTAAATAGCAATGATCAAAGGGTCACTTGACACCTCCCTGAACAGGGTATCAGCCAGTCTTGCTGGGTAAGTGACACCATCCTGTGCTGCAGGCCTTCTGTCTTAATTCCATTTGATAAGTCAAGTTGACAGGCTTCGAATTGCAATTCATGCTGAAATTAGGAACCTGTTTGCACATGTAGGCACATAAATATTGATAGAATGAGTCGTCCCTTGCAGATAGTGCAAACACATATAGAAATGGATGTGACACAATAAAGAAAACGAGCCTAAGAACATGCTGCAAGTAAAAACGAACAACAAATTTACTGGTAATGTAATCGCTCACCACAGCTGATTATAAACCTTATATTCACGCTAACATACAAGAATGAAACCAACTGAGTGTAGAATACGGCTCCCTAGGTAAGGATGAGGTAATGGATGGCGGATTACTCCGAGTGTACTGTACTCGGGGTGCACTTGGGGTCATCCGTCCGCCATGAACTCAGCCTTTCCCAGAGAGCAATTACTCCCAGAAACTCAGTTTTACTTTTATCCCGACATTATCTCTCTATTCTACCCAAAGTAATTGACGAAACATGAAAGGGGAAACATTCATACTGGATGAAAAAAGACTGTATTCCATCTTTAAAAGATCCACCATTTTTTAGCACGTAAGAATACATTTTAAGTATTTCTACGTTTCTACAGGACGGGTATGGAATTCCGCTGGGTTGATATAGAAAGAATGTTCTGCTGTTTGTATTTTCCTGTTGAAGATGTTAATACAGTTAGAATTACTACATAAAACTGAAAGAAATAAAAGTACATTATCCTATTTTCGAAAACAATGGCAGTAACAACAACGTTGCATGCATATGATGATGAACTTCCGGGTACCGTCAAACGGGCATAGCAGTATGCACTACTCTTTGAAGGCTGGAACCCTTGAACCCTTACATTTATATACATATACATAACAAACCCTGACATGGTGCATTCACGAATTCAGTTGAAAATTCAACGAACCGATTGATTTCAGTTGCTGCAGAACCGAGTAAATGTTACATATCTAGGGCCCATATACCCAGCGCCTGCTTTATAAACCATGGGTATTGGAAGGGGCTAAATAATTGTAAACTGTGGTACCTGCTTCAAGTCAGGAGAGAGATGTTTTCCGTCATTCTACATTTCATATCCATTCATTAGTTGCTGGGTCTGCCTAGCAATTCTGGATTTCGACTTTGCTTGTTTGATGACTGAGGGGTTATGATCATGAATTTTTTTCTGGCATTATTGAAAACTATTGTTCGCATCTATTCATCATGACATTATTTTCATGTCAATATGGTATCTTATCATCTTCAGCTATATAATGGATATTGTATTGCTAAGTAAATATTCAAGTCTTGTTGTTACATCTGTTGATGTTCATGTTGATGGGCTTGTCAAGATTTGGACTAATTCTCGCCTAGGATACTGACACACAAATGTCTCAAACTAGTATTTGTTTACCTAGGCATGAATGAATCATTACAGCAAACTATACTCTGGACGGCCAGAATAATTATCGAGAGATTTGTCATCATCCGGATATAGACTTACTCTGTCTATGCCAATTTCTTGACTGAGTCAACAGCTTTTCCTAGCGCACTGCAGGTCTGGACCACTATGATTACCTCTACCCTGTTATGGTGAATGTAGTCATCCAGCTGGTCCTTGGAGAGAAGGTAGGTTTTTCCATTAATAGGAAACCATTATCGTTGAAACTAGCAATGAAACTGCTGATGATTTTTTGTAATAAACGTCGTTTTGTCCGGTGTTTTTTGGATGAAAGGTTGGCTTCCCTTATGGTGAGCATACGAGCAATAAGATGGAAATGTATTATATGTAGTTTTCGTACAAAACACATGCTTGTCATGGTCTGACAAGAAGCAAAATTTGCACAGCTCTTACTTATAATCTCTTCGTTAACAGGGTATAAGATTAAGAGCCCAATCGGTATAATATTTTCTCATTATGAGGCAGATATTTAGGTTTTACAATTGACCAAAACCGTGTCACGTGTGATACTCTAAACACGTGTATAAACCCATTCTACATGCCTGTTACCCAGCAGTCAATCGAGTAAGTCATGAACAGCCTATTGACACTTTAAAATAGAATGATGAAATCCCGTTGAGAATCAGCACCTCTCAACCAATCATATCCACGTATCGCAGTTGCATTCCTGGATGCCTGAACTGGTTCAGCACACACTGCCAGCAGAAGTTGTGCTCTTTCCTGCGTACTGCAACCTCTATGCCTGAGAGTGCCCGAGTGTTTAAATTTGTAGCACTCCACACGGGCTTACTACAATAAAATGAATCCTCATATGGTCAAGTTGGAATTGTAGATTATATGGATTCTCATTTTGAATAAAAAGTCATGGCATCGAAATGTTATATCTTCGTCATTTAAAATATATTTACATTAAGTGCAACCTGCGGTCTCTCAATGTAAGGAGGTAAAACTATCTTGATCACATAATAAAACAATTTAAGCCTTTGAATTCGGTCAGTACGTGGTGCTAGAACCTGAAAACACCAATAATTGCTCCTGCCGTCGGCTTTGTTGAGTTTTGGTGTGCTCAGGTCCCTAGAACCATGTAATGACCTCATTCAAAGATTACAGTCGCATAGCTTTCTTCATGCCGGATATTGGTTCATTTGATATCCTAATGTCAGGCCTACGATTCATTCAAATGATATACTTACATCAAAAACATCTTAAGATATTGCCCTGAATTCACAAACGAAAGGAAACCTTTGGCTCCATGCACTTGCCAAATATTGGGTCTTTGTGTTATTTAGTTGACATTATTGCAGAATTGCTGGTGATCTGTGGGACAGATCATGTGCCCGGTAGCCAGATTTAACTCTAAAGATGGTGACCCATTTAAATAGGTAGGGAACATTTTCAATACATCCACCTAATCAAAACATCTAATGTATACCTAGCTCTCTTTCCAGGGCATTGATAATCTGATATAAATGTTGAAAGTAATTGGAGCTTACATATAATTCTTATCAAGTTAGTATGATGTTAGAACACTTGATAGCTCGTTTATGTTTATCAGGCAGGTATTATTTCCATTGATGCATGGCGTCCTCAAGTGAATTCTGCCTTCATCGCATATTAGTTTTCCTATCTTATGAATACGTCTTTACTGTATTTGCAAGGGCCTCCCTACAGATGCTTGCTTTAGAGGCATATAAAATCATCCATATCATAGACCCACACATTACTAATCACAATTAAAATATATGAATTTCCCATCTTGTCTTTGTGTTTATTTGATCACATAATAAAATACTAGCTCCCATAGCAATTAATATGAATAAATCCAGGATCAAGTTTTCGTACTAATTCTGCTCTTACCAATTTCCATTATGAAAGTTAATTAAACCAACAGGGGCTAAGATTGAAAGCCTTTGATAAATAGTAAAATTTCCCTTGGGATCAAGCAGCTACCAACAAGAACTGATTAAAGGCATTTTCTTTCCCTGACTTGGATGTTTAATACATAAAAGCGCAAGTTATTGTGCATGTATGCTTCCGCAGGAATGTAGTTCCGGACTCCCAGGTGAGTTTCAAACTTTCACAGAGAGTATAAAGGTACCGCAGCTAGCAGCAAGATCTTCACCCTTTCTTAAAGAAGATTTTTTCATATCCTAGACTATTCATTAAGAAAAAAAGTCGTGTTGTCTCTGTATCGTTAACAAGAAGCTCATAAAGATTTAGCGGATGAATATCAGGATATTCTAAATAGCTGCCTGTATTCTGAGTCATCTTCCGTTTTCCTTCTATTTGAATCCACGACTGCAAATAGCGAAGGCATCAATAAGAAAGCTCCGGCACTAGATATTAACCTTGCATTGAATCCACGTTATATCCTTGGGGGTAAACCTGCATTGTAACTGGTAAACACTTCAATCCTTGAGGCAGTGACTGGAATTTGCCGATTGCAAAGCATGAGGCTAGCTGTATAAACTGTATAAAAAAAACAACACTTTTAATCTGTACATCAGCTGACTTACAGTTCAATGAGGTCATATGGTAGCTTTTTTTCCATGATATGTTCATCCCATGCGTCGGTCCATTAAATCGGTTGTTAGTGTCCATAATGTACATATCCAATTTCTTGTCCAAAACTGTATTGTCAGATCTTCTTCCAGCTGGTTTATGAAGATCATCTCCTGAGTAATTTCATTTATTTATTTATTTATTTATTTATTTATTTATTTATTATTTATTTATTTATTTATTTATTTATTTATTTATTTATTTATTTATTTATTTATTTATTTATTTATTTATTTATTTATGCATGCATGCATGCATGTATCTATCTATCTATCTATCTATCTATCTCTCTCTCTCTCTCTCTCTCTCTCTCTCTCTCTATATATATATATATATATATATATATATATATATATATATATATTTATTTATTTATCTATATATTTATTTGTGTGTTTATTTAGTGCCCAGGAGGCATTTAACAGTCACTTTTGTACATGAGTCATCCTGTTGTCAAGGTTTCAGCCCTATATCTTCAGGACTTTTTGACCTAGGGCATTCATATTACGCAGTACTATAGTCAGCTTTAAGGGCCAAATCAGATTTAAGGACGAATAACCTTGATGCAATTTCGAGGACCACAGAGCAACATTAAAATGATTAATGCATGATAGCTTGAGATTTTTTTTTTTATCTAGAGTTTAATTTTTTACAGGATTATAATTCTGTTTAAAGGCTAGTTCAAGCTTGAAGGTGGGTGACCTTGACCAATTCCCAAGGTCATAGGTCATATTAAAGGATTTGCTTTCTGCTTGATAACCTGATCAATTTTTATCTAGGGCTTTTATATTGAACCAGACTATATTTCCCCATAAGGGCTAGATCAAGTTGGAAGATGGGTGACGTCTCTCCATTCGCAACGTTTCCACTCTACAACTTCTGCTTTCACCGACGTAGGGCTTTCACACTGCGCATGAGTGTAGCTCTCTATTAGGGCAAGATGGAGTTAGGGGACCTCATCCCATTTTCCAAGGTACGAGGGCCGCATTAGTCAATTTTGTTTCCGCGTGATAATTTGAAACGCTTAAAGTTGGGGTTTTCATGTTGCACAGAATTGAATTGTACTTCCATATAAGGGTAAGCTCTGGTTAGAGTATGGGTGAATTTCACCCAATCCTATGGTTACAGAACCCCATTAGTGAAATTGGTTAATACGTGATAATTTAGAAACCTTTTTAGCTACGCTTTCATGTTGCACTGGGTTATAGTGCCTTATAAGGACAAGCTTTAGTTTCATTATTTCATTTTTTTGTTTTGGGTGATTACCATCCTTTTGGAATTTTGGACTGCCAACTTACACATGCTTGCGCACCAATGTAAAGTCTAGACTAAGTTTAGAACCCAGTAATCTTTTTTCAAAATCACTTGGCAGGGTTTGTCTGTTTAGGTTCTGATTGATAACTGGAAAACGTTCTGGGTTATGACTTTCAAATAGTACACAGTTGTTATCAGTGTGTTTGATTTCTGAATACTTGATTACATGATCGACACTTTGTCACAGCATATGACTAAACTTTAACCCATGTCCAAGGTCATTCATCCTGTGTCCAAGTTTAACATTGACTACATGTTCCAGGATATATGAAAAGCATTTGAAATGGGCAAAAAAAATGGAATTTCAAAAAATTGATGCATGGTTATCTAACTTGAAAAGAGTCTTTAAAAATAGAATTTATAGTTACAAATCCCACATTAAAAATTTCAATACGGTAAATTTTCAACAGCTCAACGTTTTCAAAGCAGTCAAAGAACTACTAGAAAGATTTGTAAGAAAATAAAATAATAGTTTGTTCAATGCAGACCAGTGTTTGTTTGTTTTTTCAACAAATAAAAGACATTCCAATGGGTAGCAGCTGCTCCTCACTACTTACAGATTTATATTTAACATGGCTTGAATTTAAGTACATGGATAAATTGATGAAAAAGGATTTTTAAGTTGCTACAAAGTTATCAAACAACACAAGATACATTGATGACATTGCTTGTGTAAATGTACACATTTTCAATGACATTGCTAAAGAAATTTACCCAAAAAGATATCCCTTTGGAAGGTGATAACTCAGATGGCTTCAGAGATGTGTTTCTGGATTTGGATATTCAGGTCACTAATAACAGGTTTTGTATTTAAGTCTTTCACAAACTTCAAGGTAGCTAAATATCTTTTCCCGGACAATAATATTTCGGAAAGCATTGGCTAAAATACATTTTTGTCTCAACCAAATTTATTTGCAATAAACTTGAGTCAAGAGGATTCAAAGATGTACTTTTGATCATATATTTCCACAAAGTTTCCTGTAAATATCCCGAGATGGTTAGAAAGTTTAGCTTCAATAATTGTAGAGATTTTAGAGTTTTCTGTTTTACTACATAACTTTATCTTTTATCATTCTGTTTTAACACTCACTTTTCAGTCATTTTAGGCTAGCTTATTTTCTGTTAGGTTAAACCCCCAGGGGCTATCGGTAGCAAGCAGCGGCCTACGACATTTACAAGCTTACCTAATTGTACTTGATATCTGGTTAAGAAAAATAACATGTTGATTGCATTTGCTTGACTTAAATACTAATGACTTTCATTTTTTTTTCTGCCTTGCACTACAAATTTTGCTGTTAATTTCCAAAGATTATTAGAAAGTTTGGCTGCAATAATTTTACATATTTTAGACTTCCCTGTTTTGCTACTTAATGTAATTTTTGGGTGTTGTTCTGTTTTAATATTCACTTCCAGATATTTTGGCCTTACATGTTTTCTGTCAGGTTAGACCCCTTCGGGCTATCGATAGCAAGCAGCGGCCGACGACAGTTGCAAATTTTGCTGCATGTATCTAGAATAGGGTAAAAAAAAATATGTTTTGATATCATGTTTTTAACTTAAATGGTAAAGACTTTCATTATTTTCTGAAATGCCTAAATACACATTTACTCAATATAAAATTACTCATATTTGACAGTATTTACTCAAATGTCAAAAATCTGACCCATTACGTCGAAACATTGACTGAGGATTGGTAGTGAAATGGAGCTTTATTGTTTCGAGACTTTCAAAGTGAGTAGTAGGTGTCATTATGGGGTCTGTTTTACATTTCTGGTGCTGAACGTCCATTGTTACAGTACTTGTTTGGCTTTTTCTCGGTTTGTACAGGTGGTCTGGCAGCCATTATAATAATATAATGCCCCAGTTTGTTTCTACCTCAGTTATACCTCCGGCAGGTGGTTTAACTAAGATAAGCTATCCAGCTAGAATGGATACATACTGGTAGAGGGATACCAGTATGTACCAAATATAAATTAAATATGTAATGTACACCGTTATTGGTAGTGGAAACAGTGAAAAATAGACAAAGTAACGCCACTGTACTGAGAAAGTGTTAATATTACTGGATTCTATCAGCGACGGGGACATAAGAAACCTCTGAAGGATTTTAGGTCCCTACAAAAAAAACGATATTAATTTGATCAAGACATTTAATAGGAACCGCGAATTACTGAAATACATATATGCATGGTCAAAATTAGCGTAATCTATCTTAAATACCATTCTATAAACTGCACTATATAATATTACAATACACTTTTGTAAGAGTAAACTGCTGTATTTTTGTTTAAATTTGTATTTATAATTGACAAGTATGTTAATTTCCGGGTTATTATTCGAGATTAAGGGTACGTGTATGCCCTGAACGTATTACTATAAATAAGATGGACCATTATGGGCACCACATCTTAAACTCCCATGAGCAAACATTTGTCCATTACAGATTACATATTTGCTACCGTTAGTTATATGAGTTTAAAAACATGTTAATATTATGTCTCGTATGCTGTACTATTCTAATTTATCCAATCAAATTTTGTGATTTATATGCGGAATTCGACCTGTAATGAAAGGTCGATTTATTATATTGGTTGATGTTTCTGTTATTTTACTTGCAATATGTTTGCCAGCTCTACTGTCAACCTGATCCCATCCGGGACTGGTATGTTTTAGCATACCAATTATTGTTATGAGTTCTTGCCATCCAACTGGAGAAAAAATAATGACCTTACTTTAGGGTGTGCAGATAATATGTTACAGTTTTATTTTGTTCAGGTACTGTATTTTTTATGTCTGCTGATGCTGGTCCCATGTATTTATAAAACAACTATTAAATGAATTAGTTATGATGTATGGGCATTAGTTAATTTACCATTATACATAAATTGAGAAGTTGGTACTGTGTTAACTTTTCGATTTGTGTGAATATTTATTTTATGATTCTCTAGGATTTTGATAAATTAGTTTTTGTACTTCTCGATTAAATCTACATGTTAGCTACGTTTAGAGATGTGCAGAATGTGGTTCCATTTCTATCTATTTACTGTTTTTTTTTTTGTTTTTTTGTTTTTTTTGTTTTTTCAATATCACGACGTAAGAACTGTATGTACAACTAACATTTATTCTTGATAGATTTAGTAAGCATGAATAAATCAAAGGCAAGTGTCTGTCTTTCAACCATTAAGTTACACAGGACCTGGAATGTACTCATTATAACACATGGAAAATGCTTCTAAAGGTTTGCATTATGCAGATTAAGCAGAAGTATTATCAATATTGCTGCTCAAGACTGCCTGTTTAGGTGACTTTTTCAAAACCAATACACATGTAGTTTTTTAAATTATTATTATCATACACTTGCTTTTTACAGTGTCTTTCTTTCGGACTTCTTTTTGGACAGTGACACGAAAGGCTGGATAATGAACACTTATGTATCAATACAAAATTCTACTGTTCTACAACTGGTCCTTACCAAAAGAATTTTAATATAGCGTATATTAATGCTGCTGTTGTAGAAGTACCTCGTGTTGGTCTTTTGCATAGAGGGATACGTGCGTTTGCATACACTACATTTTAAGTTTTTTATTTCAATTTTTTAAATGTTTATTTAAATGGTTGTTTTGTTTAGTAAGAGCTAAATTAAAATAATTTTTCCCCTTATTTCTAACCTTTATCACTAATACATGTACCATTGATATACACGTTACAGTCTGATATACTGGTATTTGATGGATGATATGTGACACCAATAATAATGTTTTTACGACGTGAGTTTTAAATTACGACAAAGAGTGACTCATATTAATCATAGTATTCTCTAAGATCTTGGAGCTTACGGATTTAGAAAAACGCTTCCTTTTTCTGTGCAGTCTGGATTTGGCAGTGTGAATATTGCCATCAAAGTTTGAATAAATCCCGAATGAGTGTTATTTACCGATGTTTTTACTCAAGCAATAAGCTTCAAAATCCATGTTCAGCCCCCCCCCCACCCACCCACCCACGCACCTAAAAGAATAAATAAAAAAAATTTTAAAAATTCCAGGGACATAAAATATGATTGTAATGATCATATCTCTTTTAGCGCCACTCTGTGGACTAAGTCAACAGATTTTGGCGCGCTCTGGGCATGATGCGCCCAAAACGCAGCGAGGAAAGTTATCGACCTGGACAATTTTATTCTGTGTAATTCTAGGCGTGCTGCTTGAAAGTTTTTTTTTACAAGGAGCATGATTCTAGCATCCACATTACAATTCAGAGCAGTTCATCTTAAGTAGTTCAATTTTGCTCGCAGTTGGCATTGAAAGCTTTACATGTGACAAAGAAAGTCGAAGCATGTTCAAATCACAGCATATTCTTTGAAATCGTCGGCCGTATAAGAGTACATCTGATAAAGGATTAGAATATCTATCACTCAAATAATGAAAAATCTGGATCACTAATATATGCAGGGCTATTAAGCTTTTCATCATTCAGTCTAAGAGAAAACTTTTCACTTAATTTGTGAAAGCCTAGATGCTTTTTGACTGTAAAAGCTTAATAAAGCTGATAAAAAGTTATCACCTTGCTGGTTTTGAGGAAAAATACTTATCTTATGCTTGCATTGTTTACCGCTCTACTTATCTCTCTGCATCATTATATATTCAAGTCTGAAATATCTGGTAGAGCTTAAATGATGCGTATTGTCGAAAATGTGGATTTGAGTACATATGAGTGGTTACGCTTTTCTTGCAGCACACAAGCGTGGCATGGCATACCACTTGTAATGCAAATCCGTACATGGGATTGTCAACTCTATCGTTTTTTTTATCTTCTAGGAAACCATTAAAGCATATCCTGAATGTGCTTTCTTGCATATGGAAAAATGTCGGGTTTTTTTCCCTCTAGTGATTCACGAATACTGTCTACTGTAATGTGATTTTTATTGTTGACCTTATCTTTCTCGGCTACATGATTGGCAAGGCAATTGTACAGTCTTTTACCAGCCATATCAAAATATCAGCTAGATTGATTGATAGCATATAAAAACAGAATGCACGGTATATATATATATTTATTCTGTTATGGCCCTGACTGATCGCAAGGAATAAAATGGCCGCCAGGTTCACAATATTTTCACGTTGCCAACGGTCTTAACTACACTGTATGTATGGTGTCCATGTGCTGTTTTTCAGGCTTATATTTGGAGAGCTTCCATAACCTAGATTACCACATAAGCTTGACCTTGACCTTTTATCATCGGTATTTATAATGGTAATAGTGGAATCGGTCAATTGTCATTCTAAAAAAGACTTATAAACTGTATCAAGGAAGACTGATATTACAAACCGTCTTGATGGTCATGAGTATATATGATCCTGACATTCTGAAGTTCACAGGACCACTTCGGACCGTGCATGCATGGTCAGCTGAGCACAGGTATGACACAGTCGTCTTTTTTATTCGAGGCTTCCTGTTGATTTTATCTGCATGAGCGCTTCCTTTTTCCCTTTTGTATCCAGTCTTTTTATTAACTCGAAGGAAACGTGTTTCTGTTCAATGGAGAGTAGTTCTTGATGGTTAAAGCGAAAAGATCAGCTTTTTCCACAGCTGACACTTTCTGCTAATTAATATTGAAACAGTTAACATGACGATGTTTGAGCTTTAAGTCAGAGGTGGTACGTGTCGCTGTCAGTCCTACGCTTTAACTTTGCGTATGTAGCAATGACATGCCAAAATCTGCAAAAGTGTTCCTGAGTTTAAAAGGTCAAGGTATGCTGCTGAAATTAATTGCATGATTTTCTTCGGGGGGGGGGGGGGATACCAGAAGCAAGAGTAACAGCTCCTAGGAAAAAATGCTGCAGGAAAACGATTGATGATTCGAACCGACAATCTGTCATTCTCAGTCAAGTGTATGATTGTGAAACCAGCTAGGCCTATTGACCACAACATACGTTTTCATGTTTATTGATTTATCTATGCTTGTTTGCATGGAGCGTTTGTTTAAGATTTGACAGGCAACATCCACGAAGGTCCACAGATCAATGATATATTTGGCATTTAACCCTCTGAACCCATATAACTGTCTTAATAAATTGATCCCGTAATGTATTCATGGATACTCAACAAATAGCAATGAATATGATGCAAGTTTGTATTTTAAATTTCACGCGTATCCAGTAAAGTCTGAAACTGTCACTGCTCGATTTTTATGCAATGAAGAATTTCTTTCTAATAAACATGCGGTTAATTGGCTTGTGTTGCATTTGCGGCAAAATCTAGCATGGTTAATATTGAAGGATAGAAACGTACAATGGGTCCGTGAAAGCGCGTTAACTTTTCTATTAAAACCTGGAATACATACGAATGCAATTTGTCATGAACCCATCACTTACATTTTAATTTGCATTTGATAGAGGGAGGCAAAGAAGAATATGATGGTTGTCTTCTTCTTGTATTCAGCAGTACCTTGGTTTCTCTCAGTCCCATCGTTTCGTTCCATCTTTTATCCTATATGCTCCTTACCATCCTCTTAGAGCGCCAACCTTATCATTGGCACATTTCCATCAAATGACTTTGAAATCGATTTAAAGAAGTACACGGCATCGTTCAAGTGCCGTTGGGTTATTTGATAACGTCTCACTTTATAATGTCCTTCATCATAAGCCAACTTTGAAATGATATCAATTTGACATTACGGAGAGCAGAATGTGATGATGAAATAATTAAGCCCCGCAAAGTGTTAAGTGCTCCATTTAACCACCGCTCCCGGAAAAAAAAACTTGCCCGTTATAATTTTTAAAATGATCCCAGATTTAAATTTAATACCCAGATTTAAATTCTTTCTGTCATTCACGTACCAGCTTGCAAGTCCTAAAATTGGTCCAGGCCCACGGTTTGCCTCTACATGCATTGGGTGCACTGTTCTTTCCCGCTCAAATCGTCCAAAAGCGCTTGGATTCAAGTTGTTGTCTGCCTTAACGTTGTTACTGAAATTTTTCATCACGAGAAAACATTTTGGCAAACATTTGCATGTAAGAGTATTAATGATGGCAAGCCTTAGGCCAATAGCTTTCATTGGTGCGAATTGGGCGAAATGCGCTCAATGCGCCCAACCCTCCACTGAAAGCTATTGGCTCAGTCATACTCTGACCGGGCATGGGTTACAGTGCGTGAAGGAAACCTTTCACAACATAGGTGCTAGTGTTAATTAACCAAGGCGATAAATCAGTAAGAAGCAATCAGGAATTTTTTACAATGTTAAGTCTATATGTACCAAATTGTTTAATCAGCAAGAAGCAATTTTGGCGACTTTCTACAGTGTTTTTTACAATGTTAAATCTATATGTACCAAATTGTTAAATCAGCAAGAAGCAATTTTGGCGACTTTCTACTCTGTTTTGGGCTAGATATACTAACAGTTGAATCTAATAAAAAAAACAAAAAACAAAAACAAAAAAAAAAACAAAAAAAAAAAAAAACGAAAAAAAGACAAACAAGTAAAACGAAACAAATGAAAAAAAAAAGAAACAGACAAAGAAACCCCCCCCCCCAAAAAAACCCACCCAGAAAGTGCAGTGCGTGAGCTACATAACCATATGGCCAACTACACGAAGCAATAGTTACTACCCATAGCGTGGGTACTATACGTACCAAACGGTTAAATATGCCGGGAGCGATTAGAGCGACTTTTTGCGTTCAGTACTGGGGCTAAATGTACAAAATCGGTAAATATGTAGCAAACACTAGAACCTTTCCACCGTGCTAAAGGTTAAACATTTACGAAATACTCATAGTGACTCTCCACAGATGCTGGGGCTAAATATATCAAATTGTTATATCTGTATGTAGGAAGCAATAGTGACTTTACACAATGCAGGGGCTAAATGAACCAAAATGTTTAAATTTGTAGGCAACATGAGTAACTTTAGACGGAGTGAGGGCTGGATGTATCAAATGGTTAAATCTGCAAGAAACAATAGCAATTGCACTTCTCACAATGCATGCGTAAAGTACAAATCGATGTCGTATGGGCCAGACAACAGCTGTGAACAATTAGGCAGCGGCTAAGCATTGTCAGCATGTGCAGGACTAAACTATTGCGGCTTGTGATCTGCCTTTGTTCGACGGGCATTTTGAACACGTGTTGGTTGAACAGCAAAGTATTGCTCAATACGTCTCCCAACTGATAAATCCTTGAGTGTGTCAAGTGCAGCAGAGTGCGGCAAAGGGGAACGAACCTCTTTGACATAACTAAATCCCCAATACGTGTCTGAGCGATAGCAGCCGTTCATTAAACCAGAAAAAAAGAAAGGTTCATCTCGACTTCACAGTCAACGTGTGAGCCACAGTGCGTTGACTTGAATATGATCATAAATATCCCAGCATTGCAGTTGATACATGATTAGGTATTGAAGTGAAAATGATAATTCATAAAAGTTAACATATTGGTAGTGATACAGGCTGAATGGCTGTATGTTATTTGTATGTAGTACCAGTAGAGTACTCGAATTTGAATATCGGAACTCCCGTGTATCCGTTCTTAATCACCTGTTACCCAAAAATATGTGCAGTGACGAAAGTTTGTCGGTTTTAATGGCGATCTTCTATCTGTCTTTATGCTTGGAAAGATCTTGTGCTGGGGGACTTGAAATTACCATGTGCAGGAACCGGCTTTGTATAAATTCGGCATGATTCAGTAGTTCAAGATTAGCTCTTCACTGTGAAATGCAAAACCAATCTGCACAGCTTTTACACATTGAAACAATACCATGATTCTCTGATTCGGCTTGACAGATTTTGACAATGGACCATTTTCGGTCTCGACTTGGGATAGTAAAGTGTGGGATCGATCACTTGGCAGAAATGAAATACATGAAAACCAAGCGGGTGTCCGAACACCAGGCAATGATGTAGTAAAGACTTTACAGGCTCAACTCATACAACATAAGATTGGAGGACATGCTCATCATAGTAAACCATTCAGCAATAAGAGGTATCTATGGCAACGGGGATCCCGTGCTGCCCCCTGGGCTACAGCCAGGAACTTGACAGGAAGGAGGTACATCCATGTATTCAGCAGGGCAAAATCAGCATCTGTGATGAAAATAACAACTTAAGAAAGCAAAAAGCATCATAAAAGACATTCACTAAGTTTCAAATCATAAAAGATTGTTAACATGTTTAAATAATTTGTTTGGTAGAAAATGGGTCATTTCTAGATGGTTTAGTGATATAACTGGTGGAAGCATAGCTCCATTACGCAGAAACTGACAGGACCACAGCAGATGTTTGTTGTTGTTATATACTTCTAGTTGTTTCGAAAGGATTAGATAAATAGCCTATGGCTAATATAATTTCACAGCAGGTGTGCAGTTGAAATACCTCCTATTACGAGTAAACATGAACATTGTTGCGCCTTACGTCGCAATTGGGATATGTGAATGCCAGGTCGATAAAAACTAAGTTTATAATCATACGCCCCTCAATATTTAGGCCATATTGAACCAATTCCCTTTATCATATATACCTAATTGTTTACGCTATTTACCCATGGAAGAGGACTCAAGCGGGAAATGGCCGAACGTTTCAAATGCTGCACCGTGTAATTTGCAATTTGATCGATAGATCCTCTCATGGAATTGCGTGTCTTTACAATACATTGTATATGATTATCGATCCTGGAAAAGTTAGGACATTGCTGAACTCATTGTGGAAGTTTACATTAAAGGGAAGTAGCTAGTAAGGTCCGCAATAGGAGGTGATTATTAAACGCTATATGGCATATGTTCCTTCGATGCAAACATGATATGATAATTAATAATTCTCTGATAATAACTTAAGAAATGACTATTCTCAGTCATTTTGGCAATAATTATATAATTTGCAACACTCAGACTGTCAAATTCTCTGTGTTTAAACTTGTCGTTTTGCAATCAATGTATGTATTATGTGATAACTTGTCTAACAAAATGGTCTGAGTTATGGGCTAGGTAGATTCTAGATTTGAAATTCACGAGGTCCCTGTGGTTGAGGTGATTTGAAAATCAGGAATATGTTGATGCATATTCTTTGTCTAACTTAAAAAAAAAAAAAAACATGTTGACCAATTAAAGGCGAAGGAAATTTTATAAATGGTCGCATGAAAACAAGAACAAAACAAAACAAAACAAACAAAAAAAAACACAAAAAAACAAACAAACAAACAAACAAAAAAACAAAAAAAAAAAAAAAAAAACAACCAAACAAACAAACGAACACTAAAATAAAAATAGAATCAAATAAAAACAGAACAAAACAAAAAAGTAGCTGCAGTAGCTATGTTTGATATGTGGAGAACAAAGGAATTTGCGCAATTGTTTCGTACGCAATGATCTACAACGAAAACAAAGGCTTACGCAATAACGGAAAATTGATTGAAAACTACGGCTTTTGAGCGGGGGCATACTCAAGCTGGGCATAACCCGAGGGGAGTCAACTATATATCACCAGACATGTACGCAGAAAAGGTCACATAAAACTGGAGCATTGACGGGTACCCGCCAAATCAGTAGTAATCACAGTTGACATGCTGGCTACCGGGTTCCTGGTACCAAAGGTTGCAGGTTCGAGTACCACTTGTTCCGAACTTAAAACATTATTCACTACCCGGAAACTGTAGCCCACCATGTATAATATGTAACAATAAATAGACCAATGTTAGTTTAGGTGATCAGTCAGCCTTCGGTGAAATTTGGAAAAAAGAAAAAAAAAAAAAAAAGAAAGAAAAAAAAAGAAAGGAAAATGACGGCAAGGGTTTAATTGCCCAACCAAAGCGGCGGTCTACCAAAGCAAATTGCTAGTGGATCATAATTGGGCGGGGGGCAGTTTCAGTTGAGGAATACGTTTCTGCTGATTTAATAGATTCCGGGACAGTCTTATCCTCAGCCTGTCAGAGGTCAGGTAGGGTATCCACAAAAGCCCAACATGGGCGTCAAGTACAGGCACAAAAGGTGTGTTCCGTTTGAGCATATATTTTGGTACGCTATGAACACTATTACTGAGATAAGAGTTTCTTTGAAGCCAGATATGGCAAAGCTTATTATATTCCTGCATTCTGGCAGAAATAAAGCAGTCGACACTCCATGGAACACAATATCTAAAAAACTTGGCCTATGATATTTGATCACTTTGAATGATATAACGATGTATGTGTTGTGTGTTAAATGTAATGCTGGATATTCAAAATGACAATTTTACCGATCCGTACATAACTGTTAATTGTATGCTCACTGTTTGACTAATTGAATGACGCTTGCTAGGCTGGTGGGTCATTGTTCTTCCTAAAAGGGTCATACCCGAATGGATACTCGGTTATTTACTTTCAATAACCGCCAATGCGCCATATAAAACATTTCATAGTAGAACATGACATGAGTTAAAATCAATCTCAAAGGTTTTGTAAGGAGAACCCCTGTTGGTATGCAATGCTTATGCAAAACCAGGAAAGGTGCAAATATTACCCAATTAGTCCCCAATGTGTATTGTAACTGTAACCTCACTTTTTCAGTACAAAGTGCAATTTCCCATTAGGATATGCAGCTCTAAATTTTGGCATATTGTAATACCGTTACTTTCATCCAAACAAGTTCTCAATTTTTTACAACATATAATTCATATATTGTTACTATGGGGACAAATCAGAGGCAAATGGACTAAGTATTCGTATATTTCCGTACAGCCACAGCGTTCTTTGTCCAAAAACCAATCTTTCCTCGTCTTCTCCATAACTCAAACATCCAATATGAGCTGCAATTTTAACCAAGCTATCAGACTTCTTTCACAATGAACAAATAACTTTCACCAAATAAACCCTCTTTGGAAAGAGTGTGTCACTTTATCAATTTCATTACATCAATTTCATGATTGAAAACCTTTCTACAACTAACTGAATTTGGTATGGGATAACTATATATCCACTATGCGTGGACAATATGCTCGTAGTTTAGTTGAAAAACATAATTCTCAGGTATATTATAAAGCATGGAACTGTTGGAAATTATTATATAACATACTTCCAGCTTTTCAACAACCCATAAGGTTACATGTTGCCAGAAAACATGCAGAAGGGCCGCATAATTTTTGAAAATACATCAATTATCTTGACTTGTTGCATCATTAAACCTTCTGCTTTTGTGTGCTGCAAACACTCTCTGTTACCCAATTTGAATTGCAAACTCGAAGCATTTCCATAAATGAGCTCAATAAAAACATGCATTGCTCTATACACTACGAGGGCTGGCTGAAAGGTTCTAAGCCTAAGTGGAATATCTCAATCGGATTGAAACCAACTTTTGCCATCAACACGTACAGTCATTTAATGAATCATAGACATAAGAACTGCAACTGTAGTGTGATTAGTGTCTTTGTACCCGACCATCTTGTGAACCTACCCATTGAAATCACCAGAAATGGACAAAACGGGCTGTAGGGCAGTAATCAAGTACCTGCAACTGAAAGGGCTAACTCCCGCACAGATACACGCAGACATGCTGTACACTTTAGGGGATGATACCCCTTCTTTTTCCACTGTTAAGAAGTGGGCTGCAGAATTAAAGCGTGACAGAGAGAGCCTTGACGATGACGCGCGTCCAGGAAGGCCTTCAACAGCACCTATTTCCCAAAGCATTACCCTGGTGCAAGACATGGTGATGGCTAGTCAACGATGGCTAGTCCACATATTGCCAGTGGTGTGGGCATCTCTCATGATCAGTTTGAGCACATTATGACCAATGAGTTGATAATGACAAAAGTTTCTGCAAGATGGGTGCCAAAGCTCTTGAACCAAATTTCAGTGTAAACAATGGAAGCACCCGGTATCACCACCCCACAAAAAAGCCAAGTCGGTTCCTTCTGATGGCAAGGTGATGGCTTCAGTCTTTTGGGATTCCAAGGGTATTCTGCTGATTGGCTATTTTGGGAAAGCAGAACTGTCAATGGAAGGTATTATGCTGACCTACTAAGATATAAGACTTTGATAGCTTCACGCAACTGCCTACTAAGACAGTTGCGTGAAGATATTAAAGCTTAGCGACGGGCAATGCTCACTAAAGGAGTCCTGTTCCACCAAGATAATGTTCTTGTTCATAAATCTGTGGTTGCCATGTCAGCGCTCCATGATTGTGGCTTCAAACTCATTGACCCCCCCCCCCCCCCCCCCCCAGCATCACCCGATTTAGCCCCGTGAGACGTCCACTTGTTTCCCAAAATTAAAAAGGAACTGGCCGGTCACCATTTTCCTAATAATGATGACGTCACTTCCGCTGTGAAAGACTTTTTAGAGTGGCTCAAGAAAATTTCTTCTTGACCGGCATCCAGGCATTGCTGCATCGCTGGCCAAAGTGTGTAACCCTAGAAGGCACTATGTAGAGAAATAACTGAAAACCATCAGTTTTGCAGGGGACTGTCACAGCTAGGCTTAGAACTTTTCTGCAAGCCCTTGTAAGACATATTGTCAAAAGTTTTTCTGCATTAGTTGACTTATATCATTATTATCTTTTTTCATAATCAGACAATATGCGGGGCAGAATTTTTTCAAGTGGCCACATTTTAACTATGACTTAAGTAATTGTGTATTTTGTGATCGCTCCAAGTTCATACGGTACAAAAACTGTCATTTTTTAGCCAGGTGTGGGCAAAATAACAAATTGCCTTCATTGTATTATAAATTAAACGCCCTGTAGGATAGAAATATGTACCATATAGTCATTGCGTTTCATATACATATGTCGCTATAGACGCGGAGTCAAAACTATAAATCAAACATTCCTGTCAGACAATGCTTTACTGGTGAACAAAGCATCAGTATCATAATACTGATTCTACAGCATTTATCGGCTTTGAACAGCACGACCAGCTGCGCTTTTGTATAATGCCATTAGTATAATTTACAGGCAAGCGCAGCATGCGCAACATAATGACAAGCAGAACATATTACGTTATGACTTCTTGGTTTTGTTCCAGTCTTTTACTAAACCTGAATGATATTATGCTTAAAGCTAAATACGGGTCTACATCTTTTTTCTTCGAGGCGGCGCCTACGATGCTTCAAAGCAAAATGTTGTTCAATATTGTATATTTGAAAGATTTTGGTTTTTTTACGTTTTACTTTTTGAATTTTTGTCCTTTGTTATATGTTTTTTGTTTTAAAATGTTTTTAGTTGTCTTTCTGCAAAAAATCAAGACATGAAGCATTTAAGGACAAAAAAGTCATAAGTAAATGCAAGCAACATCAAATATAGTCTGTACCTTTTGCCAGTTGTGCTGGAAACTGGCATAAATTCGATATAAATGGCAGTGTTATCCCAAATTAGATATCTTTATAACGTTTATATTCCGAACGGTGAGTTTTGTCTTTTCCAAGGTACCGTTTAACTGGAGTACAAACATAAGTTATTTATATCGAATTTGAAAATCTTATCCTATTACAATCGACGGAATAATTAAAAAAACACGGTTACCATAGCGGTCAATTGATTCTGTTGACATATTTTGATTCTCGTAGCTTACAATTGAAAATTTCATGTAAGTTTCAATTTATTACAGGTATTAACCTGATACCGACTGTCGAGTTTCGGATAAATAAACATAATTTCAACGCAAAAGCTCATGAGAATATTACAAAAAATTATGGGTGCTTTAATTGTACATTAATACCGATAATGCAAGACCAGAAAAATGAAGAGTTTGCATGTTATGAACACTACAGAAGACATGGATAATTTACAGCTTTGTTCCTTAATGAAAGAACGCAAGGTAAGTCTACGCATATTCTTCTGATATTTAGAATCACTTGCACAGATTATATACTCCAAGATTGCACTGATACCTCAATATATATATATATATATATATATATATATATATATATATATATATATATATATATATATATATATATATATATATGTGTCTGTGTGTGTGTGTGTGTGTGTGTGTGTGTGTGTGTGTGTATACATCAATAATTTAACGTACTTAAACATGTTTTTCATTAATTAGTTTTTTTAACAACACCTTATATATTGTAATGCAGCTGATAATAGGACCGGAGGCACAAATTCCATACATGAATATCCATAATACATGTTTTGCTGAATGCCATCATGGAGTGAAACCACCTAAATATAGGTATAAACTATGCCATACGATGCGTGCTATTAATGCCACCATCCAGCGTGACCTAAAATGTGAGACGGAAGTATTTGTTCCTGGCTGACCAGGAGAGCCACAGAGTTCCTATAATTCTTTTATTTAACCGTATATCCTACATACGTACAATCTAATTATGCATTTACATGTACAACATTTCAAAGTTAACTTGTCAAAGAGGCTAACATTATGAGGTCAGTATTCCTGTAGCGTTGGTGGCCACGGGTGTCAGCTTTGAATTCACAATTGATACGCCCACTGTGCATGGTTGTTTATATTGCACTTGGACATTCTTTTACCCTTTTGTCACTGACATACAGATTGAGTAGGCAGTTTACGATCAAGGTCCTAAAGCAGTGTGCACGTTAACAAAATTAATTGTGCCCATTCGGTAAACAGTCTACAGAATGCAGTCAAATTGGCACCTTTAATTTTTTTTTCGGCAGCTGGTAATATTGCAGGTAAAGCAAATGATTTGTTTTCATATTCAGAACCTGACAGAAACTTCAGCAAATACAGACCCCCCCCCTCCCCCCAACGATCTTGGCTCACATTAATATTGCTCTGCAACGTGGCAGGGAATGGTTTAAGCACGGGGCTACCCTATCGTAAACTGAGCGATATTACTACTGGAAGATTCATATCCCACGTGGTTGTGTTATGCTAACTGGTGATTGCGGAGATGGTACTCACTTTAAACGTGCAGCAATAATGAAATGACCAGACCAAGAATAAAAATAGGAAACAAACCTTTAAGAAACCAAAAAAAACATCGAAAATCAAAAGCACCCCCTCCCCCCCCCAAAAAAAAAATTTAAAATATGGTCGACCTCAGTTTAATTAGAACAACCGCACGTCATTAAAATTACGGGAGAAGAAGGAAGATCGGGGCGGGGGTACCAATATGGTGGTACAGGTATTAATTTTGCTCCAGTACGAAGGATAATTCTCGAAAACACAGCAGTACTGCCTAGTATGCAGTATAGAAGATAAATGGACTTCCAGTTTGCAAGTAAGGTAATAAAAATGCCCAGTCTGCCAGAATGGTAAAACCCTTTTACCCCCTCTTGAAAGTTAACCTTACGACAAGTTACTTAAGAAGATTTCCTGTGTACTTGACTAGTTTGCTTTTTTATGTTTAATTTGTCTCTCCGTATCATGGCCGCTTGCGTTTAGTCAGCACACCTATCGGGTTCTAAACATAGGCGTAAGAGACAGTTTCCTGTTACGTGAAGAACAACTTTGGACATGGTTTGTAGGTAAAATACTGGGCTAGAGAGATTTATTTTCTCTGTTAAACCGTCCAAAACCGTTTATTGGTCAAAATTAATGTCGCCTGGTTTAATGCTCTGGACTAATTTCAACGGCAAGCAAAAACGGTTTGAATGAGAGTTGTAGATGGGACTTATCAAGATCCCATGACCCAGGTCAACAGCTTTCCCTGGCGTCCGTTGGCCACTTCACGCCTCACCCACGCCAAGGATACATGTTGACTTAGTCTTAACTTAAGGTGGCAATGGCTCATTGCTGCATACAACATGGCAAGAAGACATGTGGTACTTTCAGTGTGCAGGCTATGTTGCCATGCTTGACATTGGAACAACCACAATTTACTTTTGGGAGACAAATGAAAAAAAAAAATGTTTTGCATGCATGTTACAGTCTGCTTGTGGCGTTTTTCGCTCTATTTTTAGCACAAACACAGCTTTCTCATACAGCTTGATATATAGCTCGTCATATGCATATTTTGGTTGTTTCATTATTCATAGGAATGTGACGTTCGTATTTTATTAAAGCATGTATAGCGGCGGTCCTCTCACCAGTTCTTTTTTTAATCATGTACAGTACTATGATCATTATGCTCCTGACGTTTATATTCGTAACTTGTAAATCAAACGTGTGCATGCCATACATTTGAATACGCATTAACATTCAACAATCGTATCACCATAACTTGTTGACTAAATACGACGGTGCCAACTATTATGTATTTGTGCTGTCACATACACCAAGTACTGTGCCGGCAATGCTATGTGCTTGCCAAGCGGCCTGCTATAGCCACGACAGCCATGCATTCACATTAGTACCGACATTGTGGACAGACTAAGTTGTCTTTCATGATTGCTTGAGATACGATCAATCACGCTTGCAACAAAATGTCAGTTGCAACGTTATTTGTCCATTTTCAAAAAAAATCTATATATATTTAATCCAATCATTTAGCCTTTCATTTTTATTGACAAGTGACAAATAAAGCCACATATTTGCATATGATTCATGAACTAGTTTGCTTGGAAAACGTCCTAAAGTATTCTCTCCTCCACGAACCAGCAGTTAATTTTCAGAAGCATGGCGTAGCTATATATAGGTATGCTTCCTGCAGTTGAAGGAAAGCAACATTTATTTATTTATTTATTTATATATATATTTATTTATTTATTTATTTATTTATTTATTTATTTATTTATTTATTTATTTATTTATTTATTTATTTATTTATTTATCTATCTATCTATCTATCTATCTATCTATCTATCTATCTACCTACCTACCTATCTGTCTGTCTGTCTGTCTGTTTGTTTGTTTGTTTACTTACTTATTCATTCATTCATTCATATATTCATTCATTCATTCATTCATTTAGTTATTTGTTTAGTTATGCGTATTGTATTCGTAGCGGAACAGACCCATGCTCTTGGCCGAACCGTTACCTTTGCGTGTTTCATGTTCATGACGTTAAAAGACGTACAATGACGCACACCCACAAACGTCACAATAATGTAAATAGCGGTGTCAGCATCAAGCAACACGTTTTCATTGTTGTACAAATAAAAGGCACAATATTTCATAAGTCGCGTGAATTTTAATCATGGCATTGTCTACAATTGCATTCTGGATGTTATCTGCAGTATGTATCTTATCGTGCATTATCATGCTGTATGAATGGTTAGCACTCCTCTTGTACTTGAATCACCCAGAGAAAATATTACCTATCTGAATATTGCATCACACCAACCTTAATGTGTGTGCCATTTTTACTGAATGTAACAGCGGATATATTAGAAAAAACGATTAATCAATCAATCAATCAATCAATCAATCAATCAATCAATCAATCAAATAAAAGTACCCAACGGCTTTGCTAGGGATATGTATTGTCTTGGTGTCTTTCCAAATGTTCTATCAGGAGATTGCAAGCGCGTCACACATCCATGAATATAGACCAAGCAGACGGAATTTGCAAGTCCGTGAGGGCTGTTTTGCACCGGAAATGTTGAATGGGGCTCCATAAAAAACAAAAACAAAACAAAAGAAAAAAATCCATGTCTTCAAGTGAATATTGAATTTTGCTCCGTAATGCTTGATTGTTGCTGTTGGCAGACAATGTGATAATACTAGAGATTGGTCGATACGTGATGGGATGTCTCGCAGCAATATGACACTACCTTTATCACAGTGCTCCGTATTTTCAGGTTTTGGTCGCTAGGTCTTGGACATTTCATTCTGTGTGTGCGATATTCCAGACAAGGAATCATAGACAATCAGTTGTCTCTCTCAGCTCTCAGGAATCAATCGTCATTCAAGTCTTATTGCAATGATGCCTGAGATACTGTCAGTCACTCGCTAAACACGTGCAGTAAGAGTCCAAGATTCAGAAGTGTTGTAAATATAATGACATTTATTGTGGAAAATTCGTTCCCTCAAGCACATAATGAAGGGCCATGATCAGCAAAAGTAGATATAGGGCCTACATGAAGTGTCCATTTTGTTACAGGTATTATATGATGTTCGGTGAGCAAAACACGTTAATGTCTCCCCGTGCAACGGGGGGACATATTTATTTATTATACATATTTTGTGTGAATAAGAAAAATATAAGGAACACATCCATCTACAGACAGCATCCATCATTTTATCTCAAGTAGGCTAGTTACATCTTTCAGCAAGCATTGTCACCATGGTGGTTTTATACATGTATCTGCAATATTTTCATGCTGAAGAGAAATACTTCAAGTGTTAGTGGCCGAATATACCAGGACCAGATATCGTGAACATTTTTGGACCATTCACCGGCTTTAATCACCGTAACCACAGGAAATCCCTAGCATGACGTCTGAGAAACTTATCCTTCAGAACAAAAAACAAAAAAAACAAAAACAAAAAAAAATGGCCACACTTTGGGAGGAGGGAATCCTACTACACGAGTGCTGCAAAATATATCAAAGAAAATATATGTGCCTGATGCATGTTTATAAACTTGGGAATCTTGCTTTCAGTGAATTTACAATCGTGCCAGGATAGGATAGGCGGAACTCTATACAATACGTGAGTGATGGATTGACAATCTGGAACGTAGCAACAAAATATTCCTGTGGGAGCCCCCAAATTATCCCTGCTTTTGTCATGGGATGTTGACAGGTATGAGATATGATAATATCAACTGTCGCTTTTCTTGGCTTGCTCGCCAACTGCAATAAAGTGGGAGGGGGGGGAGATACCTGGACTACTTCTACTTATATATATATATATATATATATATATATATATATATATATATATATATATATATATATATATATATATATATATATATATATATATACATTTATATACATATATATATGTATATATATATATTTAACTGGTCATAACATAATAACTATCACGCCGCATGGATGATGCATATAGAAAACCTCCAATAGTTGCCCAGTACTGTAATACTCGACCTATAAGTAAAACTGTTAGTTTTCTCGGGTGTATCCGTGTGATCTGATGATGTATATTTAAATAGGTATATATTTTTACGCCATAATGTGCGATATTTGGAGTGTGCAGACCTGGTGATAGAAATGTAGGCAGGTCGTTGCGCGATACGCGATACATTTACTTCCGTTCAACCTTTCGCGGTTTTTGCTGTCCGGGACACTGGCTGTTCTGTGGAAGTCGTGTGTCATATTTTCTACATTACAATTTCCTCTATGTTTCATCTCCTTTGTAAATTTATGTGAAATATTCATCATGGTGATTGGGCAAAAACGCGCTAACGGGTTCCTCTTTAGTATACATGCTTGATATCTTTTATATTTCGGTGGTAGATTTTTGCAATATTGTTCTCCGGTAAAAACAGCTGCTTGCAAAAATCGGTAACACGGATAAATGCTTTTGTTCATAGTATTTTAGAATATTTGAACAAAATAAAGGCTGACAAAATTTGATGATGGTGCATGATCACGTGAAAAGGGAAGTATATTGCAAATAATAGTCATAACGAAATGAACCTTATCGACCATATTATAGAAGGGCAGTTTCCCATAACAGCGGACATAGAAGATATTTGAGCTAACATTATGATATTTGACAGAATAGAAACAGTACAACCAGGAAGAGAAATAAAATATCACATTTAACCCATTAGCCCACTTAAATGGCTAGGAAACTCTCTGATATAAATTGTCGTCAGCTTTAAGGCATTGATTTGAATTAAATGTGAACTGAAAATTTTACAAATCTAGGAGAAGAAGCTATCGTGATGGAAAGTCCAAGCCCAATAACTTACTTTGGCGGTGGTGGTGGGGGGGGGGCGTATTTCGCCGAAAGCCGTTGACTGAATATCATTCTTTCCGAGAAAGCGTTTGTATGTGTGCTTATTCGACTTATATATATATATATATATATATATATATATATATATATATATATATATATATATATATATATATATATATATATATATATATATATATATATGTATATATATATATATATATATATATATATATATATATATATATATATATATATATATATATATATATATGTATATATATATATATATATATATGTGTTGAAATATTGGCCTGTTCACAAAATTTTGTTGCAGGTAGACAAGTATTTTGTAATTCCGTCATAAAGTCAAATGTATTTTGGGTGAATACATTAGGTCGATATCCACAAACAGTACACAGACTTAATTTTAATATATTTATTCTTTTATTTGATATATATATTTTTAATTTTTAATTTTTGTGCATTTACCTAATTTACATAAACTAAAAGCGTACACCTTTCGTTTATGGTTCATTGGATGAACATACCTACAAATTAAGGTTGTAATGGCACATCTGCGTTTAAAAGTTTTAAGGTTATTCTAGTTTTAAGGTTATTCAAGATTTAAGTTTTAGTGTATTCGTCTTATTTGCATGAATTAAAATTGTACAATTTTGAATCATGGTTCATTGAATTCGGCTGTATCACAAACCCATAAATTGAAGTCAGAATGACACCTCTGTCTATAATAGTTTTGAAGCTATTCAGGATTAAATTTTGCATATGCATCTATTGTAATCCTACAACTTTGGTTCATGGTTCATGGGATGCTGCTGTGTCAAAACATATAAATAGAAGTTGGAATGGCATCTCCATATATAATAGCGTCAGAGATATTAAAATTTTAAAATTTCTAATGCCCCTTATCACCACGATTTTGAAACTCAACAAATTTTATTAACTGTTCATCATACTGGCAGGTGTCACTAACCTATATATGCACATTGAGGTTTTTGTGTATCTGCAATAGTTTGGAAGATACGGAGATTTTAAAACTTAATTGCCCTTAATTTGCACAATTTTAAATATCATAACTATTTCAAACCAGGTGCACAATTTCAGGGGTAGGTCAAACACCATGGCAGGTTTGGGGGTTTTCAGAGTAATGGTGTCCTAGAAAAACTCCGGACAAATTTGGTCTAAAAGAAGAAAAAAAGGAAAGAAAGAAAAAAAAGCATTCTTGGAAAAACGAAATGTCTGGGTTGGCCCGGGTTGGCACCCAGACATAATTGTATTGTGAACATATGAGAAACTCCGGTTAAGCATGACGTTTGCTTTTGTGTGACGCTGGGTTTAAAAATGAAGATATAGAAACAATTGGTAAAGGATGAATTAATAGTATCAAATCTCAGAAGCTAATTCTGGTACAAACGAATTTTTAATGTAAATGTGAGTTAAACCAATAGATGATTCAACTCACATCAACATTAGACTTACGTCACTTCAGCTTAAGAAAACGACAAATTTCCATACTTCAATCTAGATAACCATCATTATTATTTTTTTTTTTTTGTTTTTGTTTGTCGCTTTGGGTTTGTTTGTTTGTTTGCTTCTTTGTTTTTTTTTCGTTTTTACTCACTTTTTTATTTTGGTTTTTTAGTTTGCTACATTCAAATAGAATCGGCATAAAGGATCTTCGTTCCGTCAGACTGCATTTGAATAGCATGCGTGATGGTATAAGTGTACTTGGCGTACTGTATACATCTACAGTCTTGTGAATTCTGAGGCAATTAAATAGCGTTTAATAATTATTCCATTACGGTGGTGAGGCCGGAACAAAGCGTAGGAACAAGCAGAGGAAAACACACAAAAATAGAATGTGCTTTAGTTGTGTAAATTCATCTGATATGATGTAACATTTCACAAAGTACTAACAGTAATATGGGCAGCGTTAACCTTTCACACTCAGAACGAGTTGAAGACACAGCAGACTCCTTCAGTTATTGTAGTACTTGTACTTTTACTGCTTCTTATCTGTTATGTGATGATCTGAACTTTATTTCTCAGTAATTAAGTGTTTTCGGTGCCTTATACGCTTCTGCACATTATTTGTTATTGTAATCGAGTATTTTACTCAGAAAAAATTCTAATCAAGATCACATCCGTGAAGAGACCATTTCAATATATAGACCACCAAAATACAGTTGCTTTTCCTTTAATCGTCAAATCAAATGGACTGGCTTAGGAATACCAATCTAAAATAGTTCTTAATTTACTTTACACAGAATTTTACGTTTCAAGGTTCTAATGCTTTTGTGAAGTAGCGGGAAATATCCATAATGATTTCAAGTGTTGTAAGGCCATGGATACATTACTGCACCACAACCGCTGCAGTGCAGGCGCCATTTTTTAAATAATATAAGAGCCGGAAGGTAGTGCCACCCGACTTCCGGTTAGATAAGCCAAGCACCACGAGCAAACCGTGGAAACAATTACCAAACTATCATCATGACAGAAAATATGCCCAGCAACTGGGCAAGTACAGAGGGGAGGGTGGTGGCAATCCCCACTGGCACAAAAACTGGCCGAAGATATGGCGTAGCTAAATCCTGTACGCAAAACACCTTGGCAAAGTTGCCACGGTCAAATCCTATTGACACAGCAGGCAGGTAAATAAGCAAGCCAGCTTGGCTGAACTCTGTTCGCACAACCGCTGGGCGAATATGCCTGACACTGAACCATACAGTCAAAACAGCTGGGCAGATAGAAGCTTTAATCAAAATCCAATCGGCACAATAGTTGGGAAAATTCAGCAAGGTAGAACCTTGCTGGCACAACAGACGGACAAATAAAGTGCGATTGAACCTTATTGGCACATGGCACAACAGCTGGGTAAATAAGCACGACTGAGTCCCATCGGCAAAACATCTGGGCGAATGAAGCACTGTCGAACCTTATGTGCTCAACATATGGGCAAATAAGCATGGGCAAACTCTAGCTGCACAACACCAGGTGAAAGGCACGGCCTAAATGAAATACCTCATATACATGTAAGATCACCTTCTTAGAGACAACATTCTTCTTCAATTTCGTAAGTGGCCTTAATTGTGATATTCCACTGTATGTCTTTGTGGAGACGATATTCATGTATGTCTATTATTTCTGCGATGCTGAATAAATCACTACTACCATCATCATCGTTGTCGTCGTCGTCGTCGTCGTCGTCGTCATCATCATCATCATCATCAGCAGCAGCAGCAGCAGCAGCAGCAGCAGCATCTTCTTAATGATTATCATTGAGTGCGTTGATGCTGTGGCTTGAACATAGGATTTTGGCATGATATCAACCCATTGAGTTGCATATTTGAAGGGTCTCCATCCAGTATCAGCATGTATAATGCATGTTCTGCGGTTTCAGAGAAACTTAATGATCCGTGTAAATATCGTTCCTCCGTGCATTGTGATCCGAGGAAAGCAGTTCAGACTCAGGAGAGAATTATCACCCTGATGGCTGACTCTTGCGAAAAACATTTTACCAAGATTAAAATGCAGATAATAATAATAATAATAATAATAATAATAATAATAGTAGTAGTAATAATAATAATAATAATAATAATAATAATAATAATAATAATAATAATAATAATAATAATAATAACAACAACAATAATAATAATAATAATAATAATAATAATAATAATAATAATAATAATAATAATAATAATAATAACGTCGCGATGTAATGTAGTGTGAGGTAAAATGGCAGACGACAGATATTAATTTTAATATCTATCTATCTATCTATCTATCTATCTATCTATCTATCTATCTATCTATCTATGTGTCTGTCTGTGTCTATCCGTCCGCCCATCCATCCATCTATGTATCTACCCACACACGCATCCATCCCCCATCCGTCTGTCTGTCTGTCTGTTTTGTAAATGTGAGAGCCCTCCAATACAATATTTCAGCGGCACGTTTTAGTCTGTTTTTTGTGTGTTAGTTTTATGTGGGTTAATAGATCGATTACGTTGGTATTCACAGTCGTGGCTATCACAACTATAGACTCTTTTCGTTAGTATCGGGCAGTAAATAATTAAGAATTCTGTGGCAACATACGCTGCTTTAAAAATATTCGTCCCTTTGTAGCTTGTGTTAAAGCATACCGGCCATAAAATTGAAGAAAATGCAGGAAATACATGGCTGGGAGTTTCTCTCGCAAACATCGGACGAAAAGTTTGGGAATAAATTGGGCTATGGGTATGAATTAGCTTTATTAGCTGCATGCTCAGAAAAAAATTCATATGAAACATAATGACTGTAGACAACTATGCTGCGACAAATACACCACTGGAGTCTGCCATTTTGAGTTTTACAGGTAACTCGTTTATTATTATTATTATTATTATTATTATTATTATTATTATTATTATTATTATTATTATTATTATTATTATTATTATTATTATTATTATTATTGACTGGAAGTCGGTGTTTTCGGAGACTATCAGGTGCAGGGGGCAAACTGGCGCTCATTGACGGCAAAAAAGGGTCATGTGGAGTCAGACAAGCAGTCGCATTGCGCCATGTTACACGAAGCGCGGAAAGCTAAGCTCCACAGGTCTCACGTGTGCGTGATACGAACTTGAAAGGCAACAAACTTCCCATATCTAAACGTGGTGTGCACAACGAATTATAACAAGCAGAAGTACAAAGTAGGCTTTGCTGCGCACTACCTCATGTTATAGCCTAGAATCAACCCCAGTTTGAGGCGGCGTATCAATTGGGTTTTTTTCTCACGGAAAATAGGCGCGTCACTGATTCAACACAGGATTAATGTCCTGACCTATAAACGACCTCACTGTCTACTCCCTATGATAATATGTTATGTAAGATGTGTCATGCAACAGATGACGTGTATGCCGTGTAATTGTTGGATATCTATTCTATGGATATCTCCCAAAATGGAAATGGCCTCTAATTTGCTTTCATGAAAAATTCTGCGTCAGCACATTACACTTGTACCGGGTATTCTGTGGCTAGTTAATTTTGGATCAAAATTATTTCCTTCAAGTTCCAGACATAAGCCATAGTTACAAATTTCTTCTTTTGGTTTGCTGTTAAATCTTGGGCTTTGGTTAAATGTCTTTCTCATGCGTGCTAGAAGGAATCTGTCTTGCAGGATTTTCACAATCGCGTGCTCATTACTGAAGCCATGATGCAAAATTTGAAATGACAAAACGTGTCACGTGATCTCATGAGCGCGGTGAACAGATTATCATATTTTGTGTTAAAACTTGCAAAAAGACCTACAAAACATTACCCGTTTTATGATGTAGTACTATTTATATTGTAATGTAAATGCAGACGATTTTGATTGGAAGTCAGGTTAACAAGAGCCATTGTATTTGATTCTACGTGCCTTGTCAAGACAGAGATGTCCCATTTAAAAAGGAAATAATCAGTGGTAAATCCTGCGGAGTATTTGAATGTTCTTAACATAAGGCCTAAAAATATTTTACAGTCAGATACCCAGTCATTTTGTTCTAGCAAGGGTATCATAAAATGTTGTAGGCCCACTTACACTGTCTTTCTTTCTTTCTTTCTTTCTTTCTTTCTTTCTTTCTTTCTTTCTTTCTTTCTTTCTTTCTTTCTTTCTTTCTTTCTCTCTTTCTTTCTTTCTTTCTTTCCTTCCTTCCTTCTATAATTCCTTTGAACCTTTGAAGTACCCCTTTTCAATGCAGTTTTATTAATCTTGTAAAGTATTAAACTTGTGTCGGCATAGGGAAGATACAATTTTTTTTTTTAATTATTAGCATTGTTATTTTTTACCATGAGCGACAAAATATGTGTTTGAAGAGCCAGTTCTTGTACGCAGAGGGCTGGAGAAAATCGGTGATTGGAAATCCGAAATGGACATTTCCGAGTGTCAAAAACTTGGAAATCAAGCAAAAATATATTTAGCCTGCCCTAATGTATCAGTGGAAAACGTTTCGTCTGTCTATTTTCCTTCTTAGAATTATGTTTGCCTTATGGCAACTTTATAAAACAACAGAACATATTTCAAATTTAACATGAAGGGCAAAGGCTCCTCCTTGGCATTTAAATCTCAACCATGTTTAACATGCACTTTCTTAAACTAAGATGGAAATGATTCTCTCAAGCATGTTTTTTTGACATAACAATATATATATATATATATATATATATATACATGTATAGCATGTATATATATATATATATATATATATATATATATATATATATATATATATATATATATATATATATATATATATATTGTTATGTCAAAAAAACATCCTTGAGGGAAAATGGAAAGATATCATGATAAAAAAGACTGAATATGTGCAAAAGCAAAGAAGTTTGAAAATTTAAATCTTTTCCAAACTGTTGGGAGTGAGAAAGATCGCAAAGATTATATGAAAGGGAAGCTTAAAAGCGTATGCGGAAAGAAAAGATTGTGAATTAGAAAGGAAAAATAACTCTCTTGACAAGTAGGAGACAGAAGATGTAAATAACTTATGGAGATTTTAAAGTAAAAGACAAGTAAAAGAGGGCATGAAGGTGAGTTAGAATATCATGAGGGGTCAACCATTTTAATCACTGCTTGGGAATAAAATGAGAACTGCTGAGTCAAATTTTAACGAACGAGTGTCAAATGACGTGGATGGTCATATTTGTTATGAATCTGACTGTACTTCATCACGATTGTGATTTTGACAAGGAGATAACAGAGGAAAATATCAAAAAGATAATCACGAATAGAAATAATGGGGGGGGGGGGCTTATGGATTGGATGGAAGCCCCGTATAATTTTTCAAACATGCAAGAATATTGATCCCCTATTTACAAAAACTGTTTCATGTTATCATTGATATCGATAATTTCCCGGTAAAACGGAGAAAGGTAGTTACCCTTACACTCCTTCGAAAGGGAGAAGTCCACAGCCGAATTATTTACAAAGGTGTCTCGTTGCTAATTGTAATGGGAAAAATTGTCGCTAAGGTTTGAAATAATAGGCTGGTGAAATGGGCAAATGAAAATGAGAAATATTCTGAAAGTCAGACTGCTTACAGAGAAGCTTATAGTGCCAATATATTTGATTTGTACGCAAGACCCCGGGAAAACAAAAGAGAGATTGTTTGTTAATATGTCGGGTTTTCTACAACATTTGATTCAATCCAACACAGGGTACTATTCTATGTTTTGCAGAAGAATAACATAAATTCTTAAATTCTGAATGTATAGAAGTCTGTGCACAGTAAATTGCAATCCAGTGAACTGACTGATGAAGGTGTCACAGAATTATCCATATGTGAAACATGGACAACGTCAGGGATGCATGATGAATCCGTTCTTGTTTTTCACTTGAAAAAAAGGAATACGTAAACCTTTAACAGGAAAAAGACTGGTTAGGTTCATTATTTGATCCAGAAATACCAAATATGTTCATTTTATCATACGCAGATGACATAGTAAATATGGCAGACCCAGTGGGTAGTTTGCCAAAGCAAATAGACATACTAGCAGAATTCTGCAGTAGGCGTGACACGAAGG